>CH001441.1:0-10343 GCA_000149265.1 Ciona savignyi | reverse complement strand
GCCAATTATACTGTTGGACTTTATTCAGTGATTAATGACCTACCGAGTGATGCAAGTATTCTAGTACCCTTCACAACTCGTGAGTCACGTTTGTTCTTTGTTTTGTTCGACATACTAGTGGTATACAACAGAACATATAACATGATGTTCACAATTATTTCATAGAAAATGTCCCAAACCTGACAGTGGGAAAGGGCGTTTCATAATGTTTGTGTAAATTAATTCCCGGTGTTTTTAACCAAAAGAAATCTTTGCATGGAGTAATTTTATTACAACAGACTGATATATAGTAGAGCAATATATTTTTTATGGTAGTTTAAAGAAGTAGTTTTATAAACTTCTACTTGCAGATATGCAAGTCTCTATTATATTTAGTATAAAAAGGTTTGATTTGTATTCATTTTATCCCCATTTCAGCTTGTATCAACATGACCATTAAAATTGTTACTTCATTTACCTTTGTGAGGGTCAGAGTTGAGAGCAATCCTCTGTTATCCCACACCATCTCCATCTTCCAAGTGAAAGAGGATAACGTGACCCTTATTCAATCAAGGAGCTTTGCACCACAAGAGATATTATTTGTATGCCAAATTAATAACCTATTTTTAATTATAAAAATATGTAAGATTTGTCATATCAGTAGGACAATTTACAACCTTGTCAGTAGGATAATTTACAACAGTATAGGTATCCATGTTTATCCCGGTAAATAAAAAAATTCAAGAGGTCTTCTTACATGAAAAATCATTAAATCACAGTTATTGCAGAATATTGTATATGGTTAGTGATATTTTATAATAGTTTGGTATTCCATGATTTTATTTCTACTCGGGTATGTTTTTTTTTTTCAGGGCCGAATTCAACAGACCCCAAATTAAACCTGGTGGTGTGTACAATGTTGTTGTTGTGGCTGATTGTACATCATCAAACACAACGACTGTCCAACGTGTTTTCTTACGTAAGTTGTTTAAAAAGTTTAAAAAAATTCAATTTTTTTAATATTTTAACCTCTTCAATCATCGATTTTTCATTAATTTCGTTTTAGCGATTAAGTTTCAGCGATTAATTAATGATTACCACAGCCTGTTTCAGCAAGTATTATATTAAAACATTATTTAACCATATTTGGGCTTGGATATTTGGAGTATAATCTTGTCCGACCGGTTAGTCTGGTGGGTTAGAGACACGTCTTTCAACCAAAAGGTCGAAACCGTCCACTATTCACTTAACGGATATTGCCTATACCCAGTGGATTAATAGGTTCTACTAGATTGAAGGAAGATAAAAATTATATACAACACACTACAATAGCTCTGGTAACTTGATGGTGGGCGCAAGGTGATATGACGATTGCCCATGTGTTAACCCCCTTTGTTTTCCCATTCACGGGGATAAACATAAATATCCTATCGTATCTGATAATTCATTTATACCAATTTTCTCACACTGAGATGTACAATAGTATTCTGACCAAATTGCAGCAGTTTGCTTAACCTTCTCTATTGATATGTTTTTTAGCAAACACCCCAACACCCCAAAGTCCTTTTGTCTCAAACATACAACGAACGTCTGCGATCGTGTCTTCACAGCAGACATCTATGGCAACCAATATTTTAACCGTGAGTTCAAGATATGCTTGGGATATGTAACGTAATAGCTATACAACAGAAACATTGCCTGAACTGCCAAATTAGTTTGTAGGCTTTTGAGTTAGGTATCTTTCATCCAGCCGATTAGCTCGGTTAGTTAGTGTGTCGCCTATTAGCATTAGGTTTGCAGGTTCGAAACTGATTGCCAGCTAGATGATTTTCTTGTGCAAAGCACTTAACGGACATTGATAAAACCTAGTGGAATGATGACTCCTACCAAAACAAAGGAACATCTAAACCATACACAACACACAGTAAAAACTCTGGTAACCCTAGGAACGGTACAAGCTGATCTGACAAATTTCCATGTGGTAACAGCCCCTGTGTTTTTCCATTAAGTAAGGAAAGGATATTCATATTTGGGGATACTCATGAATATTCTATCCTACTATATCCTATTTGTTGTCATCTTTGCTTAATGTTGAAATAAAGTAAAATGCCATCGGACATAGGAAATTTTTGCAAAATGGTTAGTTATCTTTAGTGTATCTGTTTTAGTACTTAATAAGTTCTCATTTCCTTATAGTAATATCTTGTATAATTTTTTTTAAATAATTCTAAATGTATTGGCAGTACAAAGGTAAGAGCCAGTAAAATTATGCGTTTTTTTAGATTCTTGACACGGTTACAAAAGAAGTAACCCGCATTCCAAACGCTCAACACAACCATAGAATATCAGGGTTAACACCGAACCGACAATATAATGTCAGTACGACGTGGACAATTAGAGGGGTGGAGGGAAAAGCAAGTCAAATGGTTTCTTTCCGCACCCAAGGTACAGTTTTTCATTGGTTTTGTAATTCGAATAGTAAACTCACTGTAATAACAATTGTACGAACAACTGTTATATCATGGGTAACAGGTAACAGTGATCAATGCCACAGTTTGGCTGTTATTTACCCCCAATAACAATTAGGAACAAAAATATCAAATATCAAATTCATTTTCATCAAAACATTCTTTTAAAAATATTTTCATGTTAGTAATTTATATTCAAATAAAAGTGTTTTTTCGCCGTGAAAGCAAAAAAAACTAAATTTAATGTTGATATATACATATATATAAATGTCATCTAGAGGGTTGAGATTTAATTTTTTTTTAATATAGTGCACATCCTATATGTTAAATTTTTATAGATGTAGCTGCTCCTGAGCCAGTGTCCACATTGAGCACAATTGAGGTACATGAAACAACAGCTGAAATTAGCACTGGGGCAACTACTGGTACATCAGTGAATATTATTGTAAGTTCTATTTTCTCATAGATATGTTTTTAATTAGTGAAATATTTTCATATTTGTAATACAAAGCAACTAGTATCTTGATATGTTCCCAGTACTTTAAAATTATTTTAAACAAGTATGGCAAGTACAGTTTACTATTTAATACCAGGATACTACAATGCTTTACAGGTTACCAATACACAATGCAGCCGAAACTAGTCACTAGCTAGTCTGTTGTGTTCTTGGGCAAGGTACTTTATGAACATTGCCTTAACCCAGTGGCCTAATGGGTTCTACTAAATTAAAGGAACGTGTCTATCATATACAAAACACCGCAATAGCTCTGGGAACCCGACGGTGGGCGCGAGGTGATCTGACGATTGCCTGTGTGTTAATCCCCTTGGTTTTTCTATTCACGGGGATAAACATAAATATCCTATCCTATCCTATCCTAGTTTACATCTTATAATTTCGTGTTATCTCTAAGGTAAGAGACACAGTTAGCGGACGAGTAACAACCATCGTGAACGTTCCGTCGATTTACCAAATCCGCAACCTCATTCCCGGTCGTCTGTACAATGTGACCAGGGTGGTCATACAGAATGGGGTACGAAGCTCTGGCGATCCTGGGTTACTTTTTCGAATGGGTGAGTTATTTTTCCTAAAAAATAATACGTGGCTCTTTTAAGCATAAAAATACAATTTTTCCTGAAATTATATTACGTCATTGTCTCTATTCTTATTTTAAACATAAAAAAGGAGTAATTAAAAAAAAAGACCAATATATGTAATTTATATTTATCTGTTTTTCTTTATATCTAAAGTAGAGATGGCAAAATTCATGCTTGAATACCAAACCTCCACACTAAAATCACATGTATTGATGTTCTGTAATATCTTCCACTAGTTCCTTCCAAACCTGACCCAGTGAGCATAGTTCCACATCCAACTTACCTTCGCATCCAATTTGCTCCGGTTACTGGTGATGTCACCGATTACCAGGTATGAAGCAGTATATAAGCATATTACTGTACAATGGTGGGGCACAGTTGGATGCAGTATATCATCTAAATATTACTGTACAATGTTGGGGCATGATTGAAGGCAGTACATCATCTAAATGTTTTAATTACTTATGCAGAATTTCTAAGTTTTAATACTATCTGCAGTCCGGCCCGTTGGTCTAACGGTTAAGTGCCTTTCAATCGAAAGGTTAAAGGTGCGAAACTGGTCGCTAGCTAGTCGGTTGTGTCCTTGGGCAAGGCACTTTACGGACATTGCCTAAACCCAGCGGATTAATGGGTTCTACCAAATTAACGAACATGTCTATCATGTACAACACAGTGCAATAGCTCCGGTAACCCGACAGTGGGCGCGATGATCTGACGATTGCTCGTGTGTTAACCCCCTTGGTTTTCCCATCCACGAGGATAAAGATAAATATCCTATCCTATCCTCCTACCCAAAACCCCAATATTACTATATGATGTAATACAGGGGTGGGCAACTTCTCTTGTCTGCGGGCCATATGTGGGAAAATAAAGTTCATGGTGGGCCGGATTATTACATAAATAGTATTCAATGTCTTAATTACAGGGTATGGTTAGATACAGTCTGCGGGCTGGTCAAAATTCCTTCATGGGCCTGGCCTTCCCTGTAGGCCGTATGTTGCCCATGCCTGATCTAATAGAAGAAGCATTTCTATATTGACACCATTTCATAAACAGGTTCGGGTGACTTCACCAGGCAATCCTGACATTATTGCCCAACGGCAATCAGTATCCGACACAAGATTTACTATTTCCAACCTACGGCCTAATACTGTGTACACGGTGTATGTTTCGGCCATAAGTGGTACTAACCCACCTAAACAAAGCGATTCGAATGTCCAAACAGTCGAAACTCCAGGTAAGTGAGATTTGGTGCCATTTTTTTCTGATAATATTTGTTAATTATAGATTGTATCAGATGTTTGACTGCCTAAATGGTTTTCTAGTAATTATCATTATTCTGTATAATTTTTTTTGGTAAAGACTTATCACACTACATTAGATCGGTAACTTAAAAACTGTGATTTCTTTGATGTATTTTAACATATGCACATGTTTATAATGATTTTTATTTTTCTATTAAGTTATAACATCTATCATTTGCATTTTCAAAACTATACTAAATGATGTAACGATACATATCATAGGATGAGACAAATAACAATATTTTTAGAATACCTAACATTTGTACTATTGCAGTACCAGACCGTAATATCTTCTGTATAAAAAAAATTAACCATAATCAAACTTTGTATTTTTCAGTTGAACCTGGTACAGAAACAACTACATCAAATATGGTTACAACACCTGCAATTGTGACAATAGAGCACACCACCTATGAACCAACTGACACACATACCTCCCATACACCATTTACCACAGGGTAAATCACTCAGACAAACAAAGTTTGAAAAATAAAGCAATAATAAAAACTAATTTTCCTTAAAAACTGTTTGTCCAAAGTATTTTATTCAAATGAAAAACTTATATTTTCCTTTATACTTCTTTTTTTGTGTGTGAAACTAATGTTACAATTTATTATGATTTAAAGCACCAGCCGAACAGATCTTAGATTGAATCATCATTCATTTAAGCATACTAATTTTTATCTATAAAATTGTTTTCCCTTTTTTGGATGTGTTTAAACCACTTACCCAATTCCTTGCAGAAGTGAAATGGATTGCCTCCGCACACACCGTAAGCTGGATCTTCTGATAGTTCTTACAGAAACAAACAGCGTTTATCCCAGTCAATTCCAGCTCCAGCTTAATTTCGCTAAAGAGATCGTCAAACAGCTAAAAATTAGCAATAACGATACTCTGGTATTTTCTTGATTTTTAAATAGTTTATTAATTGAATCCTCATCGGTACAAAATTCCCCTCAGGTTGCTCTGTTTTCGTACAACAAGTTCTACAGGGAACGGTTTCCACTGAATTTTTACGCAGATCAGCCGCAACTTCTGCAGGGAATTGATAAACAAACCCCAATTTTTAATGATGGTAACAAAATTGGAAAAGGTAAATAAAGCATTAGGATACGTTTTTTTTATTAGCAGTGGTGTGATATTGGCTTTAGTAGGAAAACCAAGGGGGTTAACACACGGGCAATCGTCAGATCACCTCGTGCCCATCGTCGGGTTACCGAAGCTATTGCAGTGTGTTGTATATGATAGAGACGTTCCTTTAATTTGGTAGAACCCACTAATCCGCTGGGTTCAGGCAATGTCCGTAAAGTGCCTTGCCCAAGGACATATACCGACTAGCTAGCGACCAGTTTCGCACCTACAACCCTTCGATTGAAAGGCGACGCACTTAACCGTTAGACCAACGGGCCGGAAACCCAGTAATTTAAAAGCTCTAGGAAAGTCTGTGCAGTTGTTTTGTCGCACTGCAATACAGAATAATTATTGCTGTAATTACAATCAACAAATACAACTAAACAAAATTTATTCAAACCGATGTATAATTTAGAAAGTGATCTTACAAAGAAAAATCTAAACGGAAAAATTTCCAGAATCCTGTTAAATTAAACGAACTCTTTCCAGTACTCCGGTTTGTCACAAGAAGAGTGGTGTCAGAATACCGCATTCTTCGTAGTGGAAGAAGAACTGATGCTGATTTGATGATGGTTCTAATCACTAATGGAAAGAGCCAGGATGCTGTCAATGCACCAGCACGGTACATTCAATTGTGTATTTTTAATGAATTCCATATTTTAAAAATATTCTTTTGAATTTGGATAGTTCATACACTTGATGCCAATGCTGTTAGATAAGAATATGATGTAAAAATCAGATGCTTACTTGTTGGTTTCAGTTACTTTAGTTTTAGTTATCTAACAGCTTGTTGATACAGTCAACTGTGATTTTATATGGGCCATTTTACTTTGTCAGTTACAAATATTGTAGCAATGCTTAAATGAGAAAATGTTTTGTGACTTAAAAATGTTACTTAGAATTCTATTTAAATAAGAAATGATGATGCTGATATTTTTCATTTAACAATTTAAAATTAGACAACTTTAATAGGTATGTCTTCCTTTTCTGTTCTGTTTTCAGTAATTTGGCCATCACCAAACATATAGACTTATGGAAATGTTAATTGTCTAACTTTTAAACACTTTTTAAATATTTTAACGAATTTATTTATTTCAGTCATTTCCGAAACGTCCACAATGGCATAATCACCGCAATTGGAATTGGACCAAATGTTAATCAACATCAAATGCAGGAGATGATTGCTAATACACCCAATAGATATATTGGTCTTGATGACTTTTCTGAACTAGTGCCCTCCGCCGCCAGAGTTGTAAGAGATATTGAGTGTCAAGGTATGTTTGATTAGTTCAGTCAATGAATTTCCGAAATAAGATCTGAATCAATTTCACTTAATAATTCTATGTTTGCTGGATGAAACACCTAATAGAGAGCAGAAAGTTCCAGAAAATACAGCTGTGGTCATAATTATGTATAAAGGGCTAAAGCCATTAACAAATTCTTATGCAAAATACCAATACAACAATTTCGTATTATTAGAAAAAATACATTTTCAATTTTTTACATTTTCTATACATATTATAGATCAAACTTCACTTATGGGTAAGAATTTTGTTGAAACCGTAGGTAGTTAGTAGTCATACTCAATCAAGCTTGTCAATTTGCATGTGTACTTTCCCAATCCATATTATTTGATTACAATATTAGAGTAGTTGTGCACCTGTAGCTTTGCATGCTAGATTATGATTTTCAATGCAGATCCCAAACCGACTACTGCTAGTGTAACAACTACTACTACAGCGGAAACAAACACTGGTTCATTAAATGATACACCAGTAACCACAGAAACAACCACAACTGTTTCTGTTGATGATACAACAACTACGGCAGAAACAACTACTGGTTCATTTGATGGTACAACAACTACTGCAGAAACAACCACTGGTTCAGTTGATAAAACAACCACTACGGCAGAAACAACCACTGGTTCAGTTGATGATACAACAACTACTGTAGAAACAACCACTGGCTCAGTTGATGATACAACAACTACGGCAGAAACAACCACTGGTTCAGTTGATGGGACAACAACTACAGCAGAAACAACCACTGGCTTAGTTGATGATACAACAACTACTGCAGAAACAACCACTGGTTCAGTTGATAAAACAACAACTACGGCAGAAACAACCACTGGTTCAGTTGATGAAACAACAACTACGGCAGAAACAACCACTGGTTCAGTTGATGGGACAACAACTACAGCAGAAACAACCACTGGTTCAGTTGATGGGACAACAACTACAGCAGAAACAACCACTGGCTCAGTTGATGATACAACAACTACTGCAGAAACAACCACTGGTTCAGTTGATGAAACAACAACTACGGCAGAAACAACCACTGGTTCAGTTGATGGGACAACAACTACAGCAGAAACAACCACTGGCTCAGTTGATGATACAACAACTACTGCAGAAACAACCACTGGTTCAGTTGATGATACAACAACTACTGCAGAAACAACCACTGGTTCAGTTGATGGGACAACAACTACAGCAGAAACAACCACTGGCTCAGTTGATGATACAACAACTACTGCAGAAACAACCACTGGTTCAGTTGATGAAACAACAACTACGGCAGAAACAACCACTGGTTCAGTTGATGAAACAACAACTACTGCAGAAACAACCACTGGTTCAGTTGATGAAACAACAACTACGGCAAAAACAACCACTGGTTCTGTTGATGATACAACAACTACTGTAGAAACAACCACTGGTTCAGTTGATGATACAACAACTACTGCAGAAACAACCACTGGTTCAGTTGATGAAACAACAACTACGGCAGAAACAACCACTGGTTCAGTTGATGGGACAACAACTACAGCAGAAACAACCACTGGCTTAGTTGATGATACAACAACTACGGCAGAAACAACCACTGGTTCAGTTGATGATACAACAACTACTGCAGAAACAACCACTGGTTCAGTTGATGAAACAACAACTACAGCAGAAACAACCACTGGTTCAGTTGATGGTACAACAACTACTGCAGAAACAACCACTGGCTTAGTTGATGATACAACAACTACGGCAGAAACAACCACTGGCTCAGTTGATGATACAACAACTACTGCAGAAACAACCACTGGTTCAGTTGATGAAACAACAACTACAGCAGAAACAACCACTGGTTCAGTTGATGGGACAACAACTACAGCAGAAACAACCACTGGCTTAGTTGATGATACAACAACTACGGCAGAAACAACCACTGGTTCAGTTGAAGGTACAAAAACTACTGCAGAAACAACCACTGGTTCAGTTGATGGTACAACAACTACTGCAGAAACAACCACTGGTTTAGTTGATGATACAACAACTACAGCAGAAACAACCAATGGTTCAGTTGATGATACAACAACTACAGCAGAAACAACCACTGGTTCTGTTGATGATACAACAACTACAGCAGAAACAACCACTGGTTCAGTTGATGATACAACAACTACTGCAAAAACAACCACTGGTTCAGTTGATGGTACAACAACTACTGCAGAAACAACCACTGGTTCAGTTGATGGTACAGCAACTACGGCAGAAACAACCATTGGTTCAGTTGATGATACAACAACTACTGCAGAAACAACCAATGTTTCTGTTGATGGTACATCAACTACAGCAGAAACAACCACTGGTTCAGTTGATGGGACAACAACTACTGCAGAAACAACCACTGGTTCAGTTGATGATACAACAACTACTGCAGAAACAACCATTAGCTCTGTTGATGATACAACAACTACTGCAGAAACAACCACTGGTTCAGTTGATGATACAACAACTACTGCAGAAACAACCACTGTTTCAGTTGATGATACAACAACTACTACAGAAACAACCACTGGTTCATTTGATGGTACAACAACTACAGCAGAAACAACCACTGGTTCAGTTGATGGTACAACAACTACTGCAGAAACAACCACAAGTTCAGTTGATGATACAACAACTACTGCAGAAACAACCACTAGTTCAGTTGATGATACAACAACTACTGCAGAAACAACCACTGGTTCAGTTGATGATACAACAACTACAGCAGAAACAACCACTGGTTCAGTTGATGATACAACAACTACTGCAGAAACAACCACTAATTCAGTTGATAATACAACAACTACTGCAGAAACAGCCACTGGTTCAGTTGATGGTACAACAACTACAGCAAAAACAACCACTGGTTCAGATGATGGTACAACAACTACTGCAGAAACAACCACTGGTTCAGTTGATGTTACAACAACTACTGCAGAAACAACCACTGGTTCAGTTGATGATACAACAACTACTGCAGAAACAACCACTGGTTCAGTTGATGATAAAACAACTACTGCAGAAACATCCTTTGAACC
>CH001442.1:66704-112183 GCA_000149265.1 Ciona savignyi | reverse complement strand
CAGATAGTTATATATAATTTGACAAAATTATGTCTCATCAATCAAAATTCCATCCCCCAAGAGCATTGGCTAAAATCTTATTACTATAGAATATTGCATAATCATTTAATGACGAACATACTCTGATACAAATGTGCGGTGTAAAGAAAAACACGATGACGTCTGATAACTCAACAAGCATTTCTGAATGGAGGCGTGGCATGATAAATTATAAACGATAGTGATGAACAAAAAATAAAAACTTAGAAATTTCCAATGTTTACGCTAAACATAACAAAATATTTGACTCTGAATAAAATTTGTGTTACATACATCCAATCCAATCCACACGTCACTGCGTGAAAGCCGTGTAAATGTAGAGAAAGGTTTTGAACTATTTTGATTTGATGATGAACAAATAATGGGAAATATGGGCAGTAAAGACGACACGGTAACGCCTTGTAGACGAACAAGCATTACCTTGTATATGGGGTAACGCGAAGGGACGAAATGGTACCGGTATTTCTCAATCGTGCCAACTGTCTGGCTGCTATTTCGGGTTACTGAATGTTGTACTGGGTAAAACAGTTTTCTAATATGTGTAAAGTTGTTATCGCTCTAATTCTTTAAATTTGTAAAAAATGTACTGAGTACTGAGTGAATGCTTAATCTTTTTGCAAAAGTTAATTGCTCGCTTATTTTTAATGATAGTTGTATTTTACGTATCCTGATTTTAATAAGCTATTGGGGTTCATTATCATTATGGTGGGTAGTTAAACAAAGATACGTGCAAAGCGACAAACAGGATTGTACACTGTACAAACATTCTTACGTCATCGTTCTTACGCGAATTAGCTAGACGATAATTAAAGTCCAATATCGCTATAATTTGTAATATAACTTTTAATGTAAGAGCAGTAATCAGTTTCTTAATATTTTTATGCACGAGTTGCACATATGATATAAAGCCTTGATATATTATACAAAATATTGTTTATATTTTGATCGAAATGACTATTGTACAGATTGTAAATTTTATAAACTTTTTTATAAAGGCTTTAATTTCTTCTTAAACTGTCACATATTTTTAATTTTATGATTATCCTCAAGGATCGCGAAATCTGAAATTTTGTTTATTATACAAACAATTGTCTGATCTATCATACCGGATGCCATCCATCGAGATACCAGGTCTATTTCTGTATATTTAAAAATATGTCATTTTCCACTGACTCGTCAATGCTTACATCTTAAAAAACTTATATACATGGTTGCCATCTGGAAACTTGTGGCGCAAAACGGTTCGCTTGAGGATTAATTCATAATTAATCTTTAAATAAATAGTTTCCACAAGCCAGTTGCCAGAGTTACTGTGATTTGCGGGATATAATAAAGACATTGCTAAATTTTTATATCACCACATTATAACTGTGGGGTTTATGAGATATCCGCTAAATCTGTTTGGATACAAATGATAACTTGTCTTACATTACTAACCAACGATGTAATATACATGGACAGCCGACAGCAAAATAATGACATTATTGATAAAACTTGTGTGAAACCTTTAAAAAGGAGATTTGATAAACAATATAGATTAATATTAATACACACTTTGAACCTACAAAGTCGTCATCCATTTCACAGGTGGTTTATTTATTGCAAACAATATTACGTAACAATCCGTAGTTACATTAATAAGCGCTACTGTAGCTATCAAAGTACAATCTTTGACATGCAATTTAGAAGTAGCTAATTATTAAATGCTGCAAGCAAATCAGTACTTGTTTTCCCGTTATTATGCATCATGCACGACCGTACCTCTTTGACGTTTGTGTGATTAATGAGCCAATCTGAAAATCTTGTGAAATAAAGACAACAAAATGTGTGTTTATCTCTGATGAACAAAACACAACAATATTGTGTTGTTGTCTGTGACAAAAACCGACGACGTTCTGTATTTTTTTTCTTCTGCTTTGGTAGTTTATAGTGATCGCGACCGTTGTCTGGCGCCAAAGGGTAATATAAATGTAAATCAACATATCAACCTGGTTTAACTTTATGTGGCTAAATGTTTACCTAGATCAGTTTATACAAAACTCACCATTTCAAAACGGCCATAGTAAGCCTAGATAAAATTTGAATCATTTCGTGCCATGTTGATTAGAAGGATTGGGTAAACTGAATAAAATCCCCAATCTATTAATATCATTGTGGTTGAGTGCTCGTTTAATATATACTGTACACTTTCCTTGGATTAGGGAATAGATCGTGCCGCTTTATAGAAAAATGCGAATAATTAACTGAAGAATTTAATAACAATACAAAGATTCGGTTATTGAATAAAATTACTCCGAGCAGCCATATGCCACATTGTATTAAACCAGGAGTGGGCAACATATGACCCGCGGGCAGGTTCCGGCCCGTGAAGGGATTTTGACCGGCCCCCAGACTGTATCTAACAATAACCTGTAATGCGGCCCAGGTCCGGCCCGCTGTCTGTATCCAACCACACACTAATATAGTTCGACGTATCATTCCTAAAAGTTGCCCATCGCCCTTTTTTTACCGCACTTACTGCGAGTTGGTGAAATAAACAATTACCTTAGTGAACAAGCAATTGTATTAGCACACTTTTTAAAGAAACATTTAGTTAAAGCAAACAGCGTTGTAAACATCACCCACTGCTGGATACTGTTTAACGTGACTGTTAGGGTGAAATTTTCTTTAGCTGTTATTAGTTATGTTTAAATTCTAAATATAAAGGGATTTTATAAATTATTATAGATTATTAACCATAAAATATACTACAAAAAGTGAATTTAAAAGAGAGTGTCGAGCATTTAACAAAGATTGGATACCGAAATATTTTTTACAAAATTGGCACAAAGCAGTATGTTCACTGTATGGTCAAAGTGTTGCTGTATTAAAAGAGCATAACATCAGTCGTCATTATTTGACAAAACATGGAAACTATATGGCAATAATTTAGTGAATAGATATGTGGTTAAGTTAGTGAATATTATTCATCTAATAATCCAGCCGACCAAAGACTCTATTTTCCCAAATCTGGCCCGCCGACTAGAAAAGTTGCCCAACCCTGTATTAAACCATAGATCGCTTTCACAATCTGCATTGATATGTGTCAAGTATTAATGCAATGTAACTACATTGGTTATTCATTATCACCACATAGCGTTGTTTGAGAGTGATTATTTAGAACATTCCTCACAAAGAGCATTGTTGAAACACATTGGTCGTAGCGATAAATCGAAAAAGAACTTTGGAAAAAAGGGTATGACGTAAGTTGTGTGTCATGTCTCTATAAATATTGATATTTTTCGCCAATAGCACTATATGTTAGCTTATAGTTGAGCAATAAGTTCTAGATAGAAATCTATAGAAACAGAATCTATTTAGGCTGTGGAATCACTAAAAGGTTAGTGTAAAATAACAAATTATTATAATGATATTAATTTTGATTACCTTGGATGGCAAACGCAGGAATTGGTTTTACACGTGCAATCGTGGCCACCTCCGTCTATCAGCAGCTTTTGCACTGTGTTGTACATGCATCATACGTATAACCCCGTGTGGCGGCTTAATACTGAATAGCGCTTTCCTACGCACCATTTTTTGCAACTCTAATGCGAGAAAGTTATAATTTGCTACAAGGAGTATGTCAAAATTAATATGTTTGGTTTTATTACTGTGTTATAAGCTTTTTAACTTATTTACACCTGCACAATAGGCAATCGTGGCCACCTTCGTTTAGAAGCATCTTTTGCACTATAATATAAATAATACGTATAACCTCGTATTGCAGCTTCATACTGGATGTGGCTCTCCTACGCTCTATTTTTACGATTCTAATGCGAAAAAGTTGAAATTAATATGTTCGGTTTTATAAGTGTTAAGCTTTTTAACTTTTTAAACATATTTACCACTGCTTATTTCTTACAATGTAATATAGGTCAAATAAATCAATTAACTAAACTGTTTAATCATTAGGAATGTTTTAATACAACTGTATTATACCACTGGATTTAAGAGATGTTCGGTATTTTTCATTTTCTTATACACAAGAATATCTAGAGGTGATTATCAAACTTAACTGACTTGTAATTCAAACGTCATCAGAATCGAACTGTGTATGACAATTATTTCCAGCAGACGTGAAGCAGGACATCAACAGTTCACGAGCGATCAGTAATTTTTGAGGAATTTCGGCCGAATCCACAATTGCAAAAGAAGGTACGTCATTTACTATCTGCGAAGTCATTATATTGACTAAATATTCGTAGCAGTGACGCAGGACATCAACAGACGAGCGTTTTTGTGGTAATTTCGTGATTAAGTAAACATTTGTAAATGAAGGTATGCATTACAAATACCTTGTTGTCTAACTAATATTTGCGAGAGAATTACACACATTAACACCGTATATTATTTCTACCAATCTAACACGTATGTTTAGAGTGAAATATAAAATAATTACCACCACCTTTTTAAACTTTAACTTAAATATGCGCAGATGAAATCTGGGTAATCAAGTGAAGTCTTCTGTGTTGTATATGCTCAATGTTTAGTGGTTTTCAAGAGAGAATTTAAAACATTAATAGCATGTGGTTTTCATTGGTAATTTGAACACAACAATAGTGTGCATTATTCTGTGTTGACGTAATCACAGTCGTTGTCTTTATTTTGCTACTCCTTTGTTTTTGTTGAATTCTAACGTTTAAGCTAAAAGTTATCAATGAAGTAACTACCTACCTAAAACTTGCGAAATTGATGATAAACATACTCGAATACCAATGTCAACTGTAAAAATAGAATGCTTAATGGAGGCGTGGAATAATAAATTATGAACGATAGTAAAAAACTTAAAATAAAAACTTAAGAATTTCCAATGTTTTTCCTAAATTAAATCCAATCCACACGTCACTACGTAAAAGCCGTGCAAAAGTAGAGAAATGTGTTAAACAATTTTGATGATAAACAAACAATGGTATAATTTGGGCAGTAAAGACGACATGGTAACGCCTTGTAGACGAACAAGCATTACCTTGTATATGGGGTAACGCGAATGGACGAAATGGTACCGGTAATTTTGACTTCGTGCCAACTGTCCGGCTGCAATTTCGGGTTACAGATGTTTTTACTGGGTGAAATAGTTTTTCAATATGTGGAAAGTTGTTATCACTCTAAAAGTTGTTATAATTATACGACATTTTTCGATAGGAGTGAATATTGTAAAGATATACAAAGTTCTTGATAATTTAAACTTAACATTACAAATATTGTAATTATATTAAATTTTGGCCCTTATTTTTTCCCAGTAGTTGGGAGAGCGGGTCCATTTTATCTATTTAATTTCTTTCATGATAGCAATTATATATTAATTTCGTGGTAGTTATGTCCTTTGTAATCTCATTCGTGTCCACAAGTCAGTTGGCAGAGTTACTAAGGTGCCTGCATATAAATAGGACATTGCTACATTTTTATATCGACACAGTGGGTTGAGACAACATCCTCTACCGCGATGTAACAGATGTGGTCAGCCGACAACAAAATATTGACGTTATTGATAAAAGTGGTATGAAACCGGTCACATATGTTTTACAAAAAAATTAAAAGCATTGCGGCCACACACTACAAGACATTTGAAAAAAAACAATAAAGATTATCATTAAAACTTAGTTTAAACCTACAAAGTCTTCATTCATTTCACAGGTGGATAATCTTTTGCAAACAAAGTTACGTAACAAATCCCAGTTACATGCTATTAAGTCCAATATTTGACAAGCAATTTAGAAGTAGCTCATTATTAAATGCTGCAAGCGTACCAGTACTTGTTTTTTTCTGTTATTATGTATCATGCATTATTTGTACAGTTAAAGTTCGAACTCATGATTACACTGTTTGTGTGGTGACATAAACAAAACAATAGTGTGTACGTGTGTCTGTAGTGATATAGCAAACAAAAGTGTGTGATTGTCTGTGGTGTAACACACACAGAAATAGTGTTTGGTTTTCTGTGATGAAAATATCACTCTGTGTTAAAATAAACACAACAATAGTGTGTGGTTGTCTGTGGTGAAATAAACACAACAATAGTGTGTAGTTGTCTATGGTAAAAGAAACACAACAATAGTGTGTAGTGAAATAAACACAACAATAGTGTGTGGTGGTTGTCTGTGGTGAAATAAACACAACAATATTTTGTAGTTGTCTATGGTAAAAAAAACACAGCAATAGTGTGTGGTTGTATACTGTAAATTAAAACCAATATTAATGAGGTTGCCTTTGGTGAAAAATAGTGTAAAACATACTCTAATACGAATATTCCTTAAGATTATATCTTTCTATTTGCCTGTCCAATATAACTTGTAAACAAAACTATTTTGAGTTATAATATGTTTAAACTGGTTTAAATTCGTGTTCACGTAGGTGTAGAGTTGTTTATCCCTTATTACTATAGATTTATTGCAGAAACTATAGTGGGTGGTTGCTTTCTAGTTGCAAAAGTTATTCACCTACTTTTTAATGGCATTTTATATTTTACGTTCCATGCCCTTTATATAATCTGCTGAGTAGATTTTAATGGTGTGTGTAGGTAAACATTGATACGTGCAAAGCTACAAACAGGATTGTACACAGCATAAACCCTAGTCCTCATTCTCAGTTACGCGACACCTGATATACAACCCTAATGGGTCATGCTCACATTTGTGGTGTTATTAAAAAATCATGCTGCAAAGCGTTTATTAAACACTCTGATAGATGGTGTCGTAAGACACGTAAGACATTTTACTTCTCTATTGAACAGAAATTGTTTGCTTTTAAAGGATGTATATCTACGACTGACAACTCGTAAAAAATCGGTTTGTTTGAGGATCACTAAAAGATTATTCTTTAGATACCATCCTACCCATAGCCCAGTTACCAGAATTGTTGCGATGTGATGTGTACAAGACATTTCTACAATTTTGTATCACCACAATAAAACAGTAATTTTAGACAATCTCCACTTTATGTCTTTTACACATAAGTTTGAAACTAGTACATTTCAAAACGACGACGTAACGGACCGAAATAACCGACGGAAAAATATATTGATGGTCTTAAGTCGATTTTATCGATTTTATCAATTTAATTTCTTTCATGATAGCAATTATATATTAACTTCGCGATAGTTATTTATTTCTTTGTAATTTCATATTATTTCTTATTACACTCATATGTGTATAACCCAATTAACCAACCATGCTGCAATGCTCTTATTACCCATTCTGATAGATAGGTGCGGTCGTTATTTGTGCTTTGGAGTGACATCTATATTTCAAAATGTGTCATATCTCTACTAAGCGAAAAAATGCTTACATCTTACAGAACTGATATACATAGATGTCGTCTCGTAACTTAAGATAAATCTGTTTTTTGAGGGTGAATTAACGATTATTCTTTAGAAACTTCGTGTCCACAAGTCAGTTGGCAGAATTACTAAGGTGCCTGCATACAAATAGGACATTGCTACATATTTATATCGACACAGTGGGTTGAGACGACATCCGCTACCGACGATGTAACAGATTTGGTCAGCCGACAACAAAATATTGACGTTATTGATAAAAGTGGTATGAAACCGGTCAAATATGTTTCACAAAAAATTAAAAGCATTGCGGCCACACACTACAAGACATTTGAAAAAAACAATAAAGATTATCGTTAAAACTTAGTTTAAACCTACAAAGTCTTCTTTCATTTCACAGGTGGTTTATCTGTTGCAAACAAAGTTACGTAACAAATCCCAGTTACATGCTATTAAGTCCAATATTTGACAAGCAATTTAGAAGTAGCTCATTATTAAATGCTGCAAGTGTACCAGTACTTGTTTTTTCTGTTATTATGTATCATGCATTATTTGTACAGTTAAAGTTCGAACTCATGATTACACTGTTTGTGTGGTGACATAAACACAACAATAGTGTGTACGTGTGTCTGATTGTCTGTGGTGTAACAAACACAGAAATAGTGTTTGGTTTTCTGTGATGAAAATATCACTCTGTGTTGAAATAAACACAACAATAGTGTGTGGTTGTCTGTGGTGAAATAAACACAACAATAGTGTGTGGGGGTTGTCTGTGGTGAAATAAACACAACAATAGTGTGTGGTGGTTGTCTGTGGTGAAATAAACACAACAATATTTTGTAGTTGTCTATGGTAAAAAAAACACAGCAATAGTGTGTGGTTGTCTGTGGTGAAAAAAAACACAGCAATAGTGTGTGGTTGTCTGTGGTGAAATAAACACAACAATAGTGTGTGGTTGTATACTGTAAATTAAAACCAATATTAATGAGGTTGCCTTTGGTGAAAAATAGTGTAAAACATACTCTAATACGAATATTCCTTAAGATTATATCTTTCTATTTGCCTGTCCAATATAACTTGTAAACAAAACTATTTTGAGTTATAATATGTTTAAACTGGTTTAAATTCGTATTCACGTAGGTGTAGAGTTGTTTATCACTTATTACTATAGATTTATTGCAGAAACTATAGTGGGTGGTTGCTTTCTAGTTGCAAAAGTTATTTACCTACTTTTTAATGGCATTTTATATTTTACGTTCCATGCCCTTTATATAATCTGCTGAGTAGATTTTAATGGTGTGTGTAGTTAAACATTGATACGTGCAAAGCTACAAACAGGATTGTACACAGCATAAACCCTAGTCCTCATTCACAGTTACGCGACACCTGATATACAACCCTAATGGGTCATACTCGCATTTGTGGTGTTATTGAAAAAACATGCTGCAAAGCGTTTATTAAACACTCTGATAGATGGTGTCCTAAGACACGTAAGACATTTTACTTCTCTATTGAACAGAAATTGATTGCTTTTAAAGGATGTATATCTACGACTGACAACTCGTAAAAATCGGTTTGTTTGAGGATCACTAAAAGATTATTCTTTAGATACCATCGTACCCATAGCCCAGTTACCAGAATTGTTGCGATGTGATGTGTACAAGACATTTCTACAATTTTATATCACCACATTAAAACAGTAATTTTAGACAATCTCTACTGTATGTCTTTTACACATAAGTTTGAAACTAGTACATTTCAAAACGACGACGTAACGGACCGAAATAACCCACGGAAAAATATATTGATGGTCTTAGGAAAAGTAATATTTATAAAACTGGTCAAATATTTTTTAACAGTATTCATAAGCATACGGGTTGCACTCTGCATAAAGGTGATTCAAACCATCGCCACAGTGTACACGTGCAAAATCGACATTTAATTTCCACGCGTTTTATCCATTGCAAACAATGTTACGTAACTTTCCCCAGTTATATTAATAAGCGATAAGGTAGTTATCGTAGTTCTATACATGTATGTGTACCCCACCGGAGGTGATTTAAGATTTTTCTGCTTTATTAAACATTCTGATAGATTCGCTTGTTTTTGTTGCTCTCTAGCGACATCTATGTGTAACGATGACTGCAGTGTCTACAGACTAAAGAATGCTTGCAAAACTCGTGAGAAAATCGTTTGTGTGGGGATTTACCCACGATTATTCTTAAGATATCTCGTGCCCATAGGCTAGTTACCACAGTTACTGCAACGTGCTGCAAGACACCATTAATAGGGTGGGTTTAGACGAGATACGCTATATCTATTTCGACTAAAGCGAAAATTAAGACTTACATTTCTACCCTACGATGTATTAGACTCCGGTAAACGACCGTACATTATAAACGTTGTTAATAAAATTGTAATTTAGGAAACCGGTCACATATTTTTTACCAATATTAATGAGCGTAGTGGTCACACACTGCATAAAAATAGTTGACAAATTAATGCAAGCATTTGACACAGTTTACACGTGCAAAAGCTACATTCCATTCGCACGCGTTTAATCTATTGTAACGTAATAATCCCCAGTATCATTAATAAGGGATATTGAAATTATGTATGTCCAATATACCGTAAAACCTCTATTTGAGCACCACCTTTATTTGAACGCCACTAATATAAACCACTTTAAGCGGCGGAATTCTATTATTAGATCTCTACCGGTAATTATAAAACTGAGAAGGTTTTTACAATCTAACAGTTAAAGCAGCCATTTAAAAGATACAAACCAACATGCCGGTAGTAACAATAGGATAGGATAGGATTTTCATCTTTAATCCCTGTGAATGGGAAAACCAAGTGGGTTAACACACGGTCAATCGTCAGATCACCTCGCGCCCAACGTCGGGTTACCGGAGCTATTGCAGTGTTGTTGTATATGATAGACACGTTCCTTCAATTTTGTAGAAACCATTAATTCGCTAGGTGTAGGCAATGTCCGTAAAGTGCCTTGCCCAAGGACACAACCGACTAGCTAGCGACCAGTTTCGCACCTGCAATCTTTCGATTGAAAGGCGACGCACTTAACCGTTAGGCCAACGGTCCGGACAATGCAGTATCACGTCACGATAAGCAGCAGTAATGCGCTTAGCAAACAATTTATATTGAATAAAGTAAAGATTAATCCATAGCAGCATTGTGCCTTCTAAACCGCCATTACCAAACAGAATTTCTTTTACCGGTATATTTAAACGAAGTTACGCCCGTGTGACGCATATTTTTATTCATTATTAAAGTTCATTTAAAATTCTAACCAGCTAGTCGAAAAATAGAGCGCCAACTTCTAATTGAACTTCACCTCTATTAGAACGTCATTTTTAAGGCAGAGTTGAAAAATAGAGCGCGATGAAATAGACGTTTTACGGTAATACATGCAAAGGGTTCCAAATCTTATTTTATTGATACCATGTATCATGAAAAGTTGTACCATTGATATTTAATCCTAATATTTGTGTTGGGAAATGCGTTAATTTCAATCCCTATAGTAATACGTGCAGGATTCCAAACAGTTATTTTGTGCCCTGTAATCATGCCCGCATGTGTGTAATAATTATTTACACAGGTATGTAACATTTTTTTCGCGTTTTTCGTTCTATATAAATAACCCAACGTGTTTTTCCTTAATTTCATTCACTACATTTATTACCAAGTACCTCCAATACAAATACAACAATTTTTAACGAACCATATTAAAAATGGAACATTCTAGTTACCTTGTCATACTATTATTATTCACCTGGTCGTATTTGTTAGTGCAATTTCTGCTTTTAGATAATATTCGGTAGGGATTCAATTTTGCGCTGAAAACCCCGATGTAGGTTTTAGTTGGATTTTTATTGGTCCATGTTTCGATCCCATAATTGCCTCGTCATAAGGATCTTTTTTGTATTAAAACCCGTAAATGTAACAGACGCGTTAATCCACTTGGTCGCACGACCTGAGAGTTTCTATGTAATATGCGTGATCATTGAGTCAGTTGTTAAACTTTTGCGCCATCTGGTGCAAATAAAACATGAAAATTAATAAAACGAAGTCTGTATTTCCACACTGTCCATCCAATCGGTTAGTGATCGATAATCAATAAAGGGGATTAATTAGCATTTGTTTAATCTCCCACATAAAAAATAAACTCAACGATAGTGTGTGGTTGGTTGTCTGTGGTGAAATAAACACAATAATAGTGTGGGGTTGTTTGTGGTGAAAGAAACATAATAATAGTGTGGGGTTGTTTGAGGTGAAATAAACACAACTATAGCGTGTGGTTGACTGTAGTGAAATAAACATAACAATAGTGTGTGGTTGTCTGTGGTGAAATATACACAACAATAGTGTGTGGTTGTCTGTGGTGAAATAAACACAACAATAGTGTGTAGTTGCATGTGCTGAAATAAACACAATAATAGTGTGTGGTTGTCTGGGGTGAAATAAAAACAACAATATTGTGTGGTTGTATATAGTGTAATAAACACAAATAATGGTGTGTGATTGCCGTGTTAAAAATACTTATAAGTATAATGTATTTTTGTCTGTTCTGAAATATTCACAATTATAGTGTGTAGTTGCTTGTGCCACAACATTACCACAACGTCCCGCTTATTTTTTGTTTTATTTAAATTTAAATGTTCGAACTAAAATTTTACATTGAACTAACTGCTTACCTTACACACGCGTTGTCAAAATGGCGTAAAACTTCATAAATTAATGTGATACATCGTAAACAAAGAAAATTGTACGGTCGTGTGGCCAAATGGTTAACGCGACCGATACATATACCTACTCTTATACAAAAAAACGGTCCTTGTGACGAGCCCATCATGGGTTCGAAACTTGGCTCGATAAAAAAAAAAAAAAAAAAAAAAAAAAAAAAAAAAGAAAATTGAAACTTACCAGAAATTTGCCCATTTTTTTAAACATAACTAATATGTAAACGAAATAACTTTATCTTGCATGTGGTAAGACAAAAAGACGTTATGACATCTATATTTTTCAGAATATCTCTTTCCAAATACCTGGCCACTAGTTTTACTTACAAAATGTTTAAAATTAAACATTCTGATACATGCGGTCGTTGTAGGTTGTTCTGTAGCGACTTTTTATTTTTAAAAAGATTGGTCAATGCCTATATATTAAAGGATTTGAAGGGGTCGTGAACTGGATAAAACATATGAATTAACAATAGCAATAAAATACAATAGCTCCGGTAACCCGACGGTGGATGCAAGGTGATTTGACGATTACTCCCTTGGTTTTCCCATTCAAGGTGATAAACATGAAAATATCCTTTCCTATATACGATCGTGATATTCATAACGGTCCATATCAAATATGGAACATTCTAGATTTTTGTTTCGTTAAATGTATTGAAGCGTTGAAGCGGTAACTACTATAAAAATAAAGAACACATTCTTTATAATTAATATAACATGTCAATTACACTTCGTTGTAAAACATATTCTCGATTATATAAAGATCAAAATAAGGAATGAAATGGTAACTTAAAATGCCTTTCTTGGCTATTCTTCAAATACGTGGCATTGATGTAAAACCATAAAAATACAATAGAAAATTACGATTTTGGTCAACACTAATAATTACTAACGAACTAATTCCCGCAGATACACTAACCATTTAATTGGTTATTGGTTTATAAACAATATAAAATAGCAATTAAGATTTGTTTAAATTTTACGCATAAATCCTAAATTGACACTAATCCTAATACCTTAGAAGCAACAAGCACTCGTTAGAGTCCGATAGCTAGAATGGAACCGGAACAACCAATAGAGGTAGGTCGGGTGATGCCCAAATAAAGGTATTTGTAAATGAACAATGTTATACTTGGATGCAAATATATGTGTTTTGATCAAGCAATGTATAAGTATTTACGCTTTGTTAGAAAGTAAGCTTGTAAATATTCAGTAAAGAAACGAAAAATAAACACTTTAATTAAAAAGGCTAATTGGCACTTATTTTGATTACGCAACAATATGCATTTATATAGGTGACGCAACAATCACAATATATATATATTAATGATGCAACAATGCTCACTTATACTGTTGACGCAAAACCGCTCGCTTACATATTTATGACACAACAAAGCGCTTTTAAAATAATAATGACGTAATATTGCACAATGTTTTGTTGAAGCAGCAACACCTTCGGAATCGAGGGGATTTACTTTCTATTTTTCTTTTGCGTCGTGAGAATCATGTCATGACGCTACGTTATTTAATAGAACGGGGTATCAAATCATGAACTTCTATAAATTTAAGAGAGCAAAATAATACAAAAGCACAATGTTCTCATCATGTCTTCGGCTCATCACTTCTGTAGTGGAATGGTGAATATAGATAGAAGTTTGAGTTTTAATGTTGTAGTTTTTCTTTGTTCGGTATATTTTTATTAGTGGTAATTTTTAATCTTTTCAACCTATTTGCACTCTTATCTGAACTTTTATTGGTTAGAACGTGGTGCTGGTATGGATCTGAGTGCAAATAATGCCACGCCACGATGATTTAAAATAAGCACAGACCTACAGACGTTCCCACTGATTTTTCAGAAAGCACAGATTATTGGTTTTCGGCAGCAAATTATTTTTCTTACCTTTACTCTTGTCCGACTTAACTGTGATTGGCGATGTGTTTCAGGCAGGGAAAGTACTCCGTCTGGAAAACTGCGAGAAACCTAAGTGGAAAGTAAGATTTGTAATCGAACTCATCGGATTGAATCAGTAAGCCAGCACCAGTCGACCTGACGAACCGTGACCCAACAGTATAAGAGGCAAGCTGCGATAGACGAGATTAAAATTTAGATGGATTGATGCTGTCGTGGTCGCTGATCTGAATAGCGAAATGTCATTCCAAATGGATAATGGAAGGAACTGCAATCAACTAGCAATGAGAGAAAGTGGATATCTTTCATTGCTTGGTTGCAGATGCCAATGTGACTTTTTTCTGCAGCACACTGAATAACCAAACCCATTCCAGTGGCCTAAAAATCTCAGGCGATATCTGTCTAAAAAACTAGGGGAAGCTTTCCAAGTGATAAAGTGAATTTGTAATCACACTTGCTGGATTGAATAAGCACTCCAGCACCAGTCGATCCATCTAGTCGTGACCCATCAGTGTAACAGACGATCTGTGATGGGACAGATGGGCGTGCAGATGGAGTGATGTTGTCACGGTCGCTGATCGGAATTGCGAAATGTCGTTTCAGATGAAGAGTGCAGGAACTGCAATCCACTGGCAATGATTTTTTGAACCAGCTCCATTTTAAAGATTTAAAAATTTTAGACGATTAGCTGTTTTATGGCTCTACCCCGAAATAGGTACAGCGGTTGGTAGAGGTTAGGAGCATGCATATATCAATTGCCTTTAAAGACACAAGAGATGGACTGGCCAATCTATTGATTGGTCTTACGCAGGTTGTTACCCGTCAAATATAGAAACTGACAGATTGGAACAGACTCCGATACCAGGGAAATCATATATTAGCGTACGACGTATCCCATTGTGTTGACGGCGTAGAGAGACCACGGAGCTTTTGTGGCCGGATTGCTGCTTAAACGGAGCTGGTTTAAACAAGGAAAATTTACCTGTTCCGTTTAATGGACCGACCTCACTGCATCAGTGATAGCGCGGCAGTCTGTGGTGTTGCTGGGGCCGGGAACATTACAAAAATTTCCATTGGCCTTTTAGGCTCGTTTGCCAACTTGCCGCCGAATCTTCTTCTTTTGGAACTCTGCCTTAGTATGTGCTGGCTTTTTAAAGATTTTTTGTGTCTGCCAAATGGAGATAGCTTCACCGGTGTCCTAAAGGTCGGTCAGCTTCGCTTTCTGAATCGTTAAATTTGCAAACTGATTTGTCAGTGGCAAGTTCACTGAGGTGGCAGCGGGAGCTAGGGGAGCCGCATACCTTGTGATTGACGCCGCAGAGCATTATGTGCTCGCTTTGTCAGGGTTTGCATTCGATTCTTTGGCCAAACTCGGTGAAGAGGAGGAGGAGGGACAAACCTTCATCATCGGCATGTGGTTTTATTGTTGTTTTTTATTTGCTTAGAGGGTTCATTGCTTGGGTTTTGTGCCCTCGCTACTGCCCGACTAACCTTTTTGAACAGCCAAGGGTACGTCGAAGCATGCAAACTTGATTTGGTATCGTTAACGAAAGTATCTCTCCATGAGTCGTCATTTATATAATAGAAAACTAATATTTTTTTTAATACATTTAATTCTATATTATTATTTTAACATTTTTAGCAGCAAATGCCTAAAATGCGAAATATCGTGCTGATATTAATGGATCTGACGTGCATTTTCTCAGCATGATTTACATATCAGCTAACACTTAATTGTAACTTGCAGATTAAACACAGGTTTAAGTTTTGGGAGTTTTAATTAAAAATTACCAACGACTTGTGTTGTTAGCTTTAAGTTTTTAACTGGCATCGACTTTCGAAGAATAATCGGCACCAAAAAATGGAAAAATTGCATACCTTACTTAGTCTGTCTCTTTTATGTGGAATTCAACAGGGGCGAAGCCCTATCCTAAGTTGCCAACCCTGTGTTGGCGAATTTGAGCTGCTCCACGCACTTGACCAGTGATTGCTCTATTTTCTATATTTGAAATAAAACACCCTGTTGTGCTGTCATGTAATTGCGCTAGCAAATTAACGTTGAGATATTCGCAATCCAGTATAGAAATACTGACATATAGACACATATACACATAGAAACAGAAACACAATTGGGTTTGCTCTCGTGTGATCCAGAACAGCTCAATCCATGAACCTGCTTCCACGCAGTAAAAACAGAAAAGGCCGAAATTACTATGACCTTTTAAATCGGCAGCGACGCCGTCACGCTTCATTGGGCACACAGAAATCGGGAATTTAGGTACTTGGGATTGGGCTCTAAAATGACCCTAACATACCGGCCCCAAATTATTGAAAACAGTAAATGAAATAATTTTACAACAAACATCAACGGGCATTTCAATCACCCAAAAAAACACTTCTGCACTATGTCATACTTAGTTCGAAAATGTAACTTCCCGACAAGGTGTTGGCTCCTAACACCTGTTTTAGTGAGAGGTTGCAGTATGGTTATAGACGGCGTCCTTTATTCAGAGTTTGAAATAACGCGACATTGTCTAAAACTTGTGAATTTATTCGAATTTGAATGATGGCGAAAACGAAAGGTCTTGAAATGACGGTTTTCTAAGGAAAAATATATGTACAATTTAATGATCACAAAAATTACTATTTTAAGAAATAAAACCAATATTTACCAAATTGTGGCTGAACAAGAGCCAAAGCACGTCATACACATCTTCTTTATAACCGTTAATTCCAAAAGACCGATTACCTCACGATAATGCTCATGCGGTAAAAAACGAGTGTTTTATAGTTCGGTGAAATTGTGGGAAAAAAACGGAATACAATACTACCGATCTTATTCCCTTGTGACATCGATATAATATAAACAATAATGGCGACGATAAATCTTACAGTAGAGGTATAGAAACAATAGGCGCAACAACATGCCTACTTCTAAATACACAGGAATACAGTAATAACAAAAAATCGTCAAAGTTACAACTTAGGTGGAGAGTATACAAAAAATAAAACACAGTAGCCAAATCCGTGGCTAGAACTAGTAGTTTAACGAAGCATACAATTTACAGCCTTGCGGCACACTGGGTAACAGTTCAAGGATGTGCTTCCAGCAGACACAGCTTGCGTACATCTCGCTCCATAGTGGACATCATCGTTCGTACACGTACGCGCCTGCCAAGGCCAGTTTTATATGTACAATGTTCAATTACGCCCTTCGGCCATACGCCGCGCTTCTTCAGCTCGTCCACGACCAACACAACGTCTCCCACAGCAAAGTTTCTCGTGGGTCGCGGCTACTTCTGTCGGAGTTGTAGGCAAATAATCCTTAGTCCATCTCTTCCCAAACTTATCAGCACAAAGCTGAACCGCGCGCCATGATCGTTTTTATCCATCGGACTTCAAAACCTCGTCCGGTGAAAGAGAGTCGTCAAATGCTCCTTTTAGTAATTTCCACAGCGAAGCCAATAACGGCGGTACCAAATGTAGCGTGATCGTTGTAAACAACGATTGATGATTGGGCAGCTGCTTTCTTTCGGTAGCAAAACCTTCTAGGTGAACCACCTTTATAATTGAGAGTAGAGCCTCCTTCAGTTCCGAATAGAATAAATATCTCATCCACAGGATTTCTGAGGGGTGGAGAAGCCGAGGTCGACACGATTTCCAAAGAAGGTACTTTTGCGATACCGAAGTAACCAAGCCACAGAACGCTTTCGGACGGAAAATGTAGAATGCCATTTGAATATTAGCTGCAAGGTGGTTTCTGGTGTCGCTTCTGTAAGGGAAGTCACGATACCCTTTTTCATCCTGAACCTTGCGTGATCTTCTGACAACAGTGGCGACACCACTGGACGTGCTGGGCCACTCTTCGGGTTGACGTAAAAGTTCCGGCCCCTTGAACCACATTGTAGCCTTTGGAACTTTACTTGGCAACAGAGCCCCGGTATCATTTTTCGAAACCACCTTCCTTCTAGGAAAAGGTAAACAACTAGGCGACGAAGTTGCTTCAAAAATGTGCACGTTTATTTAAAGGTCAACTGGTTCCGTATCCATGTCATCATCCGGCCACCTGAGCAAGCGCAGGGCATCACGGTTCTTAGGATCTACCAATACTTGACGGAACATGTCCTTTATACCTGTTAAGCTCCTCTTTGGTGACTTGAGTCGCTTAATTGCCATCAAACGGTTGTTCGAAAGTGTAACTCGAGGTAGCCTCCAAGGTAGTCCACTCTGATGATGTTTGCCAACTTTGGTTGCCGTTTCTTCCATCATAATTGCTTGTCCATCCTCTATAGACAGCTCACATTCAGATATCTTTAAGTTCCTTTTATCATGTTTTGTATCAATATTTAGGACTTCTGGGCGTTCACCTTGATTAACGCCATAGTCTGAAGAGATCATTCCAAAGGGCACTTGGTTGGAAATAAAGGGTGAAAAGTTTATATTGGGCAGATTGTATGCCACTGGAACTACAGGTATTGGGTCAGCAGCAGCGCCAGCCCTGTTCCTTTGATCCCAGGTAAATAACTGTATTTTGTTTGGAACAGTGTTCCGATGTCTCTCCTCGGCGTGCCTCTCCTCGTCATTCTACAAAGCGCCTAAAGAATTGGAAGGTTTACTTCGACTCTTCGTCAAAAGTGAAGCTTTGTATGCCTTTGCTTTTGCCTTCGCTCTTGCAACCTGAAGGTCAAGCTCCAAAATCTTTCGTTGGATCTCGGCCTCTTTTTCGATTTGTATGGCTTCCATTTCTAGTAGTTGTGCTTGTATGCGAGCAGAACTTCGCCGACTAGAGGATCCCATAGACCTACTGACAACATCTGCAGACCAGGCCGCAGCGCACTTTTGTACAAATTGCCTATAATCTTGATTCGAGTTTTGTTTCCTTTGAATAATGATCTTCACTCTCGTTTCTGAGTCGGTACGAGCGCCTTCCGTCAACAGAGTATACCCGTATTTGCCGCAAATCCGTAAGCACTCGTCGCAGGCAACGTCATAACGATCCTTTACCTTAATCACTTCCTTCGGAGAAGCTTCTTTCGATATCAACTTCTGCAGCTTATTTTCCAGCCTGGTTAGTGTGCGTAGTGCAACTCTGCGCAGAAATTCCAGTTCTGCTACACTAGGAGCGACGTAAATTAAAGAATCTACCAGGGCCGCGTTGAAAGCGGTTGCCATCTTGAAATGAAGAGACAAATCTGTGAATCAAGCTCCAGATATCAACGACACGCACCCACGAAGTAAAGAAATCACTTAATTAGTGATATAAAAACCAGGAATCAATTATACGAAACACCCAAAATAATTTCTCAGAAGCCGGAAATCAATGGTACCTTTATATATCTCACATACACCGTGAAATCAATTGTACTCGAAACGTACACCACCAGATATAAATTGTACCTTAAACGTGCTTTCAGAAATCAATTGTACCTAAAACGTACACAACCAGAAACCACTAAATCAGTGTACCAGAAACCACGAAAATTCAGACATAATTGTACTCTTAAACGTACAATCCAGAAATAATTTCACGAAAAACAGAAATCAATTTCTCGAAAGCCAGCAATAACTTTCTTGAAATCCAGAAATAATTTCTCAAGGTCAAGAAATCACTTTCTCGAAACACAGAAATCGATTGTACCTTAAATGTACAATCTACAAAGCAATTGTACTATAACCGTACAATGTAGAAATAACATCACGAAGAGACCAGAAATCACTGTACCAGTAATAGAAGATCCAAAAATCAAAAAATCCAGACAAAAAGCCAAGAAATCACTGAATCAGTGATAATCACAAAAATCAATGACAGATTGGAACAGACTCCGATACCAGGGAAATCATATATTAGCGTACGACGTATCCCATTGTGTTGACGGCGTAGAGAGACCACGGAGCTTTTGTGGCCGGATTGCTGCTTAAACGGAGCTGGTTTAAACAAGGAAAATTTACCTGTTCCGTTTAATGGACCTCACTGCATCAGTGACAGCGCGGCAGTCTGTGGTGTTGCTGGGGCCGGGAACATTACAAAAATTTCCATTGGCCTTTTAGGCTCGTTTGCCAACTTGCCGCCGAATCTTCTTCTTTTGGAACTCTGCCTTAGTATGTGCTGGCTTTTTAAAGATTTTTTGTGTCTGCCAAATGGAGATAGCTTCACCGGTGTCCTAAAGGTCGGTCAGCTTCGCTTTCTGAATCGTTAAATTTGCAAACTGATTTGTCAGTGGCAAGTTCACTGAGGTGGCAGCGGGAGCTAGGGGAGCCGCATACCTTGTGATTGACGCCGCAGAGCATTATGTGCTCGCTTTGTCAGGGTTTGCATTCGATTCTTTGGCCAAACTCGGTGAAGAGGAGGAGGAGGGACAAACCTTCATCATCGGCATGTGGTTTTATTGTTGTTTTTTATTTGCTTAGAGGGTTCATTGCTGGGTTTTGTGCCCTCGCTACTGCCCGACTAACCTTTTTGAACAGCCAAGGGTACGTCGAAGCATGCAAACTTGATTTGGTATCGTTAACGAAAGTATCTCTCCATGAGTCGTCATTTATATAATAGAAAACTAATATTTGTTTTAATACATTTAATTCTATATTATTATTTTAACATTTTAGCAGCAAATGCCTAAAATGCGAAATATCGTGCTGATATTAATGGATCTGACGTGCATTTTCTCAGCATGATTTACATATCAGCTAACACTTAATTGTAACTTGCAGATTAAACACAGGTTTAAGTTTTGGGAGTTTTAATTAAAAATTACCAACGACTTGTGTTGTTAGCTTTAAGTTTTTAACTGGCATCGACTTTCGAAGAATAATCGGCACCAAAAAATGGAAAAATTGCATACCTTACTTAGTCTGTCTCATTTATGTGGAATTCAACAGGGGCGAAGCCCTATCCTACGTTGCCAACCCTGTGTTGGCGATTTTGAGCTGCTCCACGCACTTGATCAGTGATTGCTCTATTTTCTATATTTGACATAAAACACCCTCTTTGTGCTGTCATGTAATTGCGCTAGCAAATTAACGTTGAGATATTCGCAATCCAGTATAGAAATACTGACAGATAGACACATATACACATAGAAACAGAAACACAATTTCTGGGTTTGCTCTCGTGCGATCCAGAACAGCTCAATCCATAAACCTGCTTCCACGCAGTAAAAACAGAAAAGGCCGAAATTACTATGACCTTTTAAATCGGCAGCGACACCGTCACGCTTCATTGGGCACACAGAAATCGGGAATTTAGGTACTTGGGATTGGGCTCTAAAATGACCGTAACACCTATATGTTGAAGAAACTCGTTACTTCAAGATCATTTTAGTTTTGGTGTAAATTTTATATTTTAATTTTAATTTCTTCTCTGTTAAAGCGAGTCACAAAAAACTTAATAGTTAGAAAGTAATCCCACAACTAACATTTAAATCTACTTGGTAGGGTAGACGGTCGATATAGAAGGAACATCTTCGATATAGAAGGAACATCTTCGATATAGAAGGAACATCAATTCATGTTCACTAAAATTCGGAATATTTCGAAATTGTTTTAGACATATTTTCGCATTGGAACTTAATTATTTTTGTTTACATCATTTTTATGATCTTTTTAATTCTTAAAAACACTGGTTGTAGCTGCATAAACTGGAAAAATCAGCGGAATTTCTCTAATTTGGATTAAAAATACCAACTATAATGTTCTACACAGACCAAACTTATATTTGGTTACAACGGAAGTTTCGGCAGACCCATAAAAATAAATATTTAGTTCTCGTTTTAAATGTATTTCGTTATTCTGGAAACCTAGATTTATGAACGTAAATATCCTCCTTTTTAAATCATTATATAATTTAAATAAAATTCTATCATTATACAGGGGCCTTCCATTGAAATGCTGGGAGGAGACCATCACTACCATAACCTACCTGTAACAGAAATGTTGCAAAACCAACAGCGAATTATTCGTTCTCAACAACAACTTCAACAAAACCAACTGCAACTTCAACAAACCACGGAACAAAACCAAAGGGAACTTCTACAAAGACTACCGGAGCCACCACAGCAACAAAACCCGCCACAAGCGGATCAATTTCAACAGGTGCAGCAAATCCAGGAACAAACCCCTCAGGAATCATTTGGTTAGTATTAATAAAACTGTATGTTTACCAACATTATCCTTGCATACCTGTAGTTTTTTCCTATCCAATGCAAACTGAGCGCACTAAAATGGCTCTCACTCAAAATCCTGCAACATGTTCTTAGATTTTTACTAGTTAAAACTGAAGCTTGGATCTGCAACCTAAACCGAAAACGCTCCAAATTTTTATCTTAGAATTTTGAGCTTCTAACCCTTCGTAAACCGAGACATTTTTCCAACAAAACAGCTAGGAGATACACATTCAAAATACCTCTGACTCACCGCTTCAACATTTTCATTTAAATTTCATGACTAAGAGAGGAGATTTATCGAAAAGAGAGACTTATCGACCCGGCTATACATGTCTATTAATTGGTTAACTCTATGATAAACTTAAATAATGGCTGTGGTGCGCAATAATTACGCGCTAGCACAAAATCTTACAGTGTCATATTGTCTTTGTTTTTACCTCAACTTAGCGTACAAATCCTATTTGTCCACAATCCTTCAACTGGTGGTGGGTGGATTGGATTTCCACTTCATGACTTGTTGACAAAGGAGTTCAACTTCGTCCTCGAAACTAAAGAACGAAAATGTGTTCTAAATCCAAAGTGGTCCTTACAAATATCTTAAAATATGCCCAGTACATTTTTAATAGATTGTCAAAAACTATGTCCATAACTGATGCTACGGAATGTCACCAAGTACTCGCTGGTTGTTTATGATCTCTTTTGTCAAATGAAATTCACCTTTCTCCGATTGAAGGCCTCTTTGTTCGATAAGTCTGACTCTGTGGCTACGGGTGATAAACAATAATGTACACTGCTTTACTTAAAATTTTTAGATTTTTTATAACAAAAATAATATTAAAACACATGACTAGTCTAGCGGTTAAGTGCGTCGCCTTTCTATTGAAATGTTTCAGGTGCGAAACTGGTCGCTACCTAGTCGAGTGTGTCCTTGGGCAAGAGCACTTTATGGACATTGCCTGAAACCAGCCGATTAATGGGTTCTACTACTAAAGACCAAGCCTTCCACACATAATACACACTGCAAAAGCTGTGGTAACCCGACGGTGGGCGCGAATTGTTCTGACGATGGCCCGTATGTTAACAACCCCTTTGGTTTTTCCATATCCTATTGGAATAGAATGCTTATGATGAGTTGGTCAGAATAGGTATCGGTCGCGGTAACCATTTGACTACACGACCTACAGTAAAAAGGATTAGCATACGTGTCCGTGCTAACTCTTCTACATGTCTTACTGGTAACATCACCGAAATATTGGATGGTTTAGAGAAATAAAGCACACATTTTTTGGGGGGGTCGTCACTTGGGCCGTTATTATATAAATATAAGTCGGTATATGTATCGGTCGCGCTAACCATTCGACCACACGACAGGCATTTTGCGAATAAGCACTAGAATATTTATTATCAAATTAAAGTATGCTTTAATATATGTAGAAATATATGTTCTATAAAAACTAACAACAAACAGAATATATCCAGGCTTGGTGACATGTCAACAAACGGATAACCAATTCTGTCTATTCAAATCGACGCCGCTGTTATAAACATATGAATGTTGAATGTTTTTTAACCATCATAGCCATTTAGTTAAACCCCGTCAAAATATTAAACCCTTCAACACATTGTATATTTCCACCAGGTGAGATTGACTTCAAAGTTTGGAGTCTGTTACGGTCATTTTACAGCTAAGTCCCCGCCTGAGCCCAAACCCTAAGTATCTATAATTTCCCGATTTCTATGTGCTCATTGAACCGTAACGGCGTCGCCGCCAATTTAGAAGGTTGTGGTAATTTCTGTCTTTGCTTGAGCTGTTGAACATTGTGCGAAAGTTAACCCAGAAATTGTTTCTATATACTGTATTTCGAATAGCTACTGTTAATTTGCTATCGCAATTACATGACTAACACACAGTGTGTTTTGTGTCAGATAATCACTGGTCAAGTACGTTGAGCAGCTCGAATTCGTCAACACAGATTGGCAACGTAGGGTAGGGTTACGTCCCTGTTAAATCCTACAGAGTCTATAATATTAAAATACCTTGTGAACGAAGATAATTAAGAACATGTTTAACATAAGTCTGTGTATGCATATTCATCGGTGAATCAGTAGATGGATATGTGCAACCACGGGAATTTTGTCAATGCAATGAAAATAGGGTGGTGTTATACAACAATATATTGATTATTTGTTTCACACCATAACCAGGCGTTCTATTTATAAAAAAATATCTATTCTGGTCTATATATCTAATTTAGAATTTGGTCAATCGGCAATTTAAGGTTATGAAAAGTGCGATTTGGTTTACATATCAAGATTCGAAATACTTAGGATAAATGAGGTAAATCATCTCGCAGCAGGATGTAATAAGTTTTTGACATCACACATTACCTTGTATCTTGCAACTGGACATCACACATCATTACCTTGTACGTTTTCCTATCGCGAGTATTATTAGTTTAGTTTTAGTTTATTCATTTTTTGCCCCAATTTTTAAAAATGGCAAACGAATATAATCACGATACAGGAACGGGAAAAGACGGCAAAACGAACAGTCGTTGAAACACGTCAGTAAAAAAAAGGATATGAATTAATGAATATAGCGGACGCGGCCGCCAAACCTAGGTAAATGAACAATATTTAGCAATCGAAATTTAATTAAGACTAAACGATTTAGAGCCCTGAAGAAGAGTGTGCGGTAAAGCGCGACCAGTACAGTGGGGGAGCCGGCTTTAGGAGAAGGTGTGGCCCGAAAGCATGGACCAGAGTGGAAAAAGAAAAACCCCCCTAAAATGAAATTCCACTAATGTCAGATGACACTATTAGTTTCAAGCACACTTACCGGGGCATATTTACATTAAATATTGTTATTATAACACACAAATTGCATAACATTAATGCATTTGATTTATTACTTATTTATGAGTGTAAAAAAGGAGCACTACATTAGTACACCATAAATAACAAAACAAAAGAACAAAACAAACAAAATGTTAAAGTAAATAAATAAGAAATAATAATAAATAGATAAATAAATAGCAAGCCAAAAAAGGGTTGCTAGAAAATGAAAAATACAAAAGGTTGCAGCAAGCATCCGATTATATTAATGAAAATTGGTTGTGACATGTTAGTTTATTATTGACTGCCATATTTATCTTGGTCTCTAGGATCACACCGCCAACTCTCGAACAGTAAATTTGAGGAGACAGAAGCCACTCAAGAAAAAACGGACGACCTTCTCCTTGTAGATGAAATTTTGGTGACCGGGTATCTGGAACAATAATGTCTTATATAGTTGTAAAAAAATGGCAGTATAGTTGTAAAAATGCTTCAAGACATTAAAGAAATAGAAAAATATATAGAAATAAAAAGAGATCAGGGGACAGGGTGTGTTGTGCAGACAGATGGTGAAAGATATTTTATACACCAAAAACAAGTAAAACTACTGAAGTGATAAGTTTTAAAATACAGAACTCTGTTAGGGCCGGCAAAATCAATTTCACAGAAAAACAAAACCAAATGTGCCCACGGCTTACCAAGTAACAGAGAATACTGTAAAAACATCATCATAAATAAAACTTGTGTTTGTGTGGGCAAATCAATATTGTTAACATGCAAAGAAAGTCAAGACTGTGATTTAATTTGGTGATCATAATTTAAAAACAACAAAATTTGGAAACTAATCATGCATGTGATTTTATTAGGGAAATGTGAAAACAAGTCAACGAAAATGCATGCATGTGTAAAAAATATATGCAAAACTTGAAGATAGATAAGGTAAAGAGGTTAATTTGAGTTTATTACGGCAAGAGGTACATGAAATTTTAAAATGGCAAAGGAGATTTATTTATTTATTTTTAAAAAAAATAATAACGATAATATTATATTAATGAAAACTAGGGAAGAGGATGAGGGTCTTCCAAGAGGTGTTGTTTAACAACTTTGGTAAACTTTTTAAGCGATTTAATCTCGCGAATGTTGTTCGGTAACTGTTGCCAAAACTTTGGGCCTATGTATTTCAGGGATTGTTGGGATAGGGATTTGTTACAAAAAGAAATTAAAAATTGGGAATTGCTTTTTGTTTTCATAGTTGTTTTAGGTTTGTTCGGTATGCAATTGTGGAGAGCAGGTGGAAGTGTGTTGTTATGGCATTTGTGCATTATGGATAATATTTCTAATTTGTTCATGTCATGAATTGTTAAAAGTCCATGTTGTCTCATTATAGAAACTGTATTTTCACGTTTACCAAGGTTAAATACTAGGCGAATGAACTTATTGCACACCCGCTGTAATTTAGTTAGCATTTGGTTATTACCATAACACCAGGTGGATATGCAATATTGAAGGTGGGATAGTATAAGTGAGTGGTATAATAATGTAAGAAGTGAGGGTTGGTCAACAAGGGGTTTTATTTTACGTACCATGAGTAAATTAGTGTTAAGTTTCTTATGGAGTATTTGCATGTGTGGTTTCCAGGAAAGGTTGTCATTTAAAGTTAGACCAAGGAATTAATTTAAAACTGTTGACTTGTTCAATTTTATAGTTATTTATTGAAATGAAAGGTGGTGGTAACGAAGTAGATTTAGTGGAGTTAGAAAAGTACATGTACTTACTTTGTTTTATCAGTGTTAAGAACCAGTTTGTTGCTACAAAGCCATGTGTATAATCTGTCTAGATCCGCATTGGCATTATCACACAGGTAATGGATTGATTGGTTGCGGCCAGGGGTAAAAATGGTGGTGTCATCTGCAAACATAATGGCTTTGCTATGGGTTGGGCAATTTGGCAGGTCATTGATATATATAAGGAATAGTAAAGGACCTAGAATGGATCCCTGAGGAACTCCTAATTTAACTGGGTTCAGGTTGGAAGATAGAGTTCCATTAAAATCAACAATTTGTTGTCGGTTTGATAAATAACTGGTGAACCAATGCAGTGCTACACCCCGGATGCCATAATGAGACATTTTGTTAAGCAAAATGTCATGATCAATGGTGTCGAATGCTTTTGACAGGTCTAAAAAAACACCAATAACAGATTTCTTATTTTCCAAATGATCAGATATTATATTAACCAGGAGATTGCTAGCATGGCTAGTTGAATTGAGCTTTAAGTACATTATTGTGACTTAAGAAAGAGTGGGTTCTGTTGTACATTAATTTTTCTATTATTTTAGAAAATGAAGGAAGTAGACTAATCGGCCGGTAGTTATTTATCAGTGAGTGCTTGCCTTTTTTAAACACTGGGATGACTTTTGCAATTTTGAAGTCAATTATAAATTTGCCTGATTGTAAGGATAGGTTAAATATATAAGATAGTACCTGTAATATATTTTGATTGGTGTGGATTTTACAACCTTTGAGGGGATATGATCTAAGCCGCTGCTGGATTTAGATTTTAAGTCCAGTATTATTGTTTTAATCTAATGTGGACTAGTAGGGAATATATACATAGAAGTAGATGATTGGGATTTCAGGTAATCTGTGTGGTGTGAGGTGGATAATGGAATCCGGTTTACCAACTCAGTTGCAACATTTGAGAAATGATCATTAAAATAATTAGCAATGTGTATTGGGTTGCTGGTAGATAATCCATCAATTTCAAATGACTTCGAAATTTGTGGTTTAGATTTCCCGAGTAGTTCATTTATAGTCCTCCATGTAGCCTTTATGTTATTTCTGTTAGTCTTGAAAATTTCTATACTGACATTTTTTTGCAGCTTGGATTTTGTGATTATTCCAATTTGGAAGAGACTGTTCCTTCATTGAACCACTTTAAGTGGTATTTAGGTGATTTGTTGGATACTAGTGGAAAGTTATTTTCAAACTCTGTATTGTATTGCTCAATTAGGTTTGGAATATGCAAGGTTGGGATCTGATTCACAAAATATATTGTCCTTGTTTAGATGTTGTAGGTTGTTGTTAAATGAGACTATTATTTGCATCACTGAAAGATCTCGAGCTAGATTGAGATCCATTAGATTTGCTATTGTTTTCTGAATTAGGCCTCAGTGCCAGTATAACTGGTAAATGGTCAGATAATGTATCTGTTAGAATGCAAGCTTTTACTAATGGAGGTTTAATAGTGGTCCAAATATGATCAATTGCAGTTGCACCTGAGTCTGTAAACCGGTTTGGTTTGTTAATGATTGATTGATTCATAGCAGAAGTCCTGCACTGTATTAGTGAAATCAGTGACAGTGTTATTGTTAATATTGAGGAGGTCATAATTAAAAGCAGGTAAAATTTGAGTAGTGACCGCTAGATCACCTATTACCTACAAAAACATAGCCAGGTAAATTTGAGTAGTGACCGCTACGATTTTCAACTATCCATGTATGTTTCTGTAATAGCAATTACTTCCGGTTTGAACTGTAGGGATGCAACTAATGCCTCTAGTTTGGTAAAGTTGTTTGGGTTGGCCAGTGATCTAATATTAAGACTTAAAATTGGTGAGCCTTGGTGCTTTTCAAATAAAAAGTATTATTTACATTGGTTGGTATTGACATATGATTCTGGGCACCTAATGGAAGTCAACTCATCCTCATCAAAAAAGTTATTTAGGGTCAAGCGGGTTACTTGACTGACCCTGGAGATGGAAAGTTCCAGATCGGGAATATTCGAGAATGGAAGGCACGGTGGATCTTGGCAGTTATCACAAAACCATTTGTGGTGTAAAGTTGTGACATTCTTTTTAATATTTAACTGTTGCTTTGGTGGTGTTGGCAAGCATTTGCAATGAAAATTTGCGTTAAAATTGTCACAGTAAATAAAGTTTTGATTTACACGGATTGTGTTGCTGCAGTTTAAACAGACATTCTTTCTTATGGATATGGTTTGCATAATAAGGAGCTAGGATTTATACTAGGCATAGTGCAAAAATATGGCACTGAAATTGACAAATGATTAATTAAATTATTTAGACCTAGCAAGGATAGAAGATATATCACTTAATGTACAGTGAATATGACCCCATTGTTGGTCCAAACGCTTCGAAAGCCAAAGGCCTCTCTGATTCGGAGCCGCCGCAGGGTCAGTGATTCTGTCATCGACATCCCCGTCCCCTTCAGGTGTTTCTTGGAGTCCTACACATCGTTCCTCACCATCCGTTGTACAAACTTCACGATTATAGGTGTGGAGTCCCTTTTTGATGGTAGCACGTGTGCGATGTCGATTGCTGCCTTTGAAATGGTATTTGGCAGTTTAAGGCGGTTTAGAATGGATAGCACATAACTTATAAAATTTTCTTGGGGAATTCTTTTGCAGCCATGGATAATAAGACAGTTCCTCTTGCCATACTGCTCCAAGTTGTCAAGTCGCTCGTCTGTGTCTCTAACCACAGCCTTTAGATCTTTTAGGGAGGCTTCCAGATCATTTAGCGACTTCCGAATCTCCTGCAGTTCTTTCGGATGAGAAGAATCTGAAACAGGAACAGTAGAAGCAGTATCTGTCCTTAAATTGCAATTGGACTCATACTTATCTTGTTTACTTTTGATATGAGCTAATGCGGTGTCCAGTTCCTCCAACTTTTTCATCAGTGCAGATTCTTCCATTGTGTTCATATTTCTTGCTTGTCATAGAGTTCACTTTCAGCACGGTATCAGAAGATTTAATAAATATACCCAGTTATTTGAAAAATCCTATTCGCTCATGCAACCTTATTCAAATAGAATTATAAGCAATAAAGACAAAGCTAGCGAAATTTCATACGAGTACTTTGACAGCCTTTAACATATAAAAATCTGTGGTGGAATGAAACGTTGTCCAAGCAGGGTTGCCAGACGGAAAATCTGCCTTACGGCCAAAATTCGGCCAATTTGTATCAAGTACAAAATAAACTATTTAATTTAGCCAATTGGGCTATTCATCTCTTTATTTGTTCAAAAATCGAATAATTTTAACTCCCTCCAGATTTGTCGAACCCATTCAAATACTATATAGGAATGCCGACCGTTATTATTTTATTTCAAAACGTCATAATCAGCTTTGTGATTTAGTGAATGAGACATTTGATATTATTAATTTATTTCCATATATATTTTTTCCCTTTATTTCTACTGTAGCGTAAAAATAACATGACGCTTTGGCAAAAAATTTGACACTATGCTTATACGGCCAAATTCGGCCAGATTTTTCCGCACGGCCAAACTATTTTTTTCGCGTCCGAGGCAATTTTGGTACGGCCAAATTTCTGAAATTTGGCCGTGAAAAAGGCCAAATGGCAACCCTGTGTCCAAGTATGAAATGCAACCTTGAAGGATTTCTTTATTTATTGCAACAATCATTATACCCCACCAATGGTCACAGCTGTTTTAAATCATTAATTCAGTACACAGAGTGTGTATGTATATGTGGACCAAAAATCAGTGCCAAAGGTATAGGCATTAAACAAATAGTTGATCTCGTGTTTTCCATCTTATCGTAGTAAGGGGGTTTAAGTTTCCAGTTTCCAGTGAACCAAGGAACAATGCCTTCGTAGGTCCGGAGCTGTTAAAAGCTGAATTGGAGGGTGAATTACCCCTTACCGAAAACGTAATTCAGGCCGTAACGGAGGGTTAAAACGTAGAGCCGGATTAAGACTTTAGTAGGCCTAGAGGCACATTTTGGTTGCCCGTCCATTTTGTGTAGTGTTATTATTTATTTATTCATTCATATTGCCGGAAGGTTTCTTATACACACAGCACAAATGCTTAAAATTAATTCTGCTAGTAGGCTTATTTATTTCTCATGTAAGATTTAACGAATGCTAGAAAACATTTGGAAAATATTTATTTCATATTTGCTTGTAAAACTCGTTCAAATGACATGCTTTCTGGATTTTGAAAGAGCAAAGCTCTTAATAACATCACCGGTGTCTACGTTTGTCAAAATTTCGTTTTCGATGCAGAGAAGAGCTAAAGAATTCAACCCGTGTTGACTCATAGAAGAACGCAGGTGATTCGCAGGTGATTCTTCTCTCTTTGGAGCACTGAAAATGAACTCTCGCCCGAACAATTTGAAATCATGAGGCGAAGATATATTCTTAATACAACAGATACATTAGGAAATGCAGACATTAACTTATTTTCATTTATGAATTTAAACACTATGCTGCAATCGCGGTTAAAATTGTGCTGCTTCAACAATGCAGAAAAATGAATCTCCTCCGGCAGTTCTAGATCATTTGAATAATGGCGGAGCAATCAATGTTTTGGCACTTTCCTAAATTTCACTGTTTGTCATAGTTTAAATCTTGCCACGAACGAAAATCTGCGTTGGAGACGATCGTACGCTGCAATTCGGGTTTTCATAGACAAAAGATTTTTGGTTGATAATCAGCATATATGATTTAAGTGATGTGCCTTCAGATCTACTTTGTTCTTTCAGTCGTACTTTCCTTTTCTTTTTCTGTGAAGTATCGCTGGCATAATAACAACAGCCGCTTGGCACTTTGCCCTTTTCCTCAAATTCTTTGAACTGGGTTCCCAATATCTGAACAAAGTGTTCTAGACCCTGTAGCAAATTTGTATCTGTATTTAATGTTATTTTACTTGTCCTGTAGCGCCTGGCTGGTCTTGTGAAACCGTTCCAGTACACAAGACCACAATTCGAGTAGAATACCGGTTTCAAGCTTTTCAATTGATATGATAAAGCCCTTGGCTCTTATTGTTCGTCTTCGTCGTCAAATATTACCTGAAGAATCGCTTGGTACCCTTTTCATTACGCATTTATGACATCGTGTCGCGCCGACCAACGTGTATTAGAAAAAGGCTTAATTGTTTGCAATTTAAGTGGTTTAGTGCATCAATAAGAAGGTTCCATCTGTGAGTTGAAGCTAAAAAGAATACATAGAGACTCTGAACAAACATAAAAAAAAGTTACCCCCAATTGTCAAAACACTCAGCAGCACACTTTCCGATAAAGTTCAAGGAATGTATTCTGCCAAGTGATTGTGTTTTTTATGACAGCTTGCATACCTTTGTATTTCCCACTCATGTTATAAGTGTTGTCATAGGATTGTCTAATTCCTTTGTTTTCTATAAAATCCAAAATATGTTGAGCCAACTGGGAACCAGTGTGTCCACGAATGGGCACGAATTGGACAAATCGTTCCACGGGACCATCAGGGAGAACGTACCGAAAAACTATAGTTAGTATTTTGCTTGCTTTATTTCAGAGATAATAAAATTCAACACTTTTTTTCAAGAATGTCAATAAACTCTTCACATACAGTTGATGAGAAATATGAAACGTGGCCTCTGCCTTTGTTGACTCGCCTTTGAATATGCTCAGCTAGGAAAGTATCATATTCCGCTATCTGCTTCAAGATTTCTAGGAAGTTATCATTTTCCGGAGAATCAACCAACTCGTTATTTCCGCGAAAGGCTATATAAACTTGACACCAATATTTTCTGTCAGATTTATTTTGTTTTTTAAAATCTTTGCAAATACTCGCCGATATGACTTTCACTAGATTCGTGCCTGGCTAAGTCGTGGTGCATGCATGTTTCCAGTCGCAATATCCAACTGATGCCATCATGGTTTTGTCATGCTTAAATGCAAAGAGTTATATCACAATATACTATACACAAGAAGACATTGTTTGACAGTAGTGAAGCTAGCTTCATTCAGGAATAACAAAAAGATTTAACTCGCCATATATCGCGAGTTGATGGGAAAACATGGTATCCCGCGTTGCACATAAATGGGTGCAAATCTAAAAAACGATTTCTCCGCAATGCGTAATGGTAGAGACCTCAGCTATGGCTCATTCAATCAAGGAAACTCTCTAATTTATTCTCTGTAATTTTCTTGGAGAAATATTAGAAATGCGAGTGTTAGCCTTTCTTTTTCAAGGCTTCGCCTCTTATTTCTATCGATTTTACACGAATTTACACGTGACTAACTCAGCCAATAGGAGTCGTGTTAACTTGCGGAGAAGCTCTTTTTGTCAAGCAAGTCTTTCTTTACATTCTCTGTGAATTTCGTGCCGTTGAGATAAAAGTGAGAGCGTTGGTGATGTTTTCGCTACAGGCGGTAAGCGTCGTGTTCACCATAGCATGAACCCAGCTGGGCGTGCTAAGCGCACCATAAAGAAAAAGGCGGCGAGACTAGTTGCGTGTGCCCTGCTTTGATGAATATCATACACTTCGAGAATATTGGAAATAGTATTTGTGTTTGTTTGCTTTTTTGTATGCACCCTTTACACTTTCTTCACTGTTCTTTTTTATACTTTTCACCGTTTTAGTTCTACAAAACTTCAATGTGTTTTGGTTCATTTTTTCATAATATAGTTAGAATAAAGGGAAATTTCAATTAGGAATAGAAAAAAAACTATAGAGTTCAAATTTTCCTGAGTACAAAAACTATTAGACAGTCTTACATTCCAATTTTCATATCATTTGGGCATACCAATAATTAGTGAGTATTTCGTTTGTCAGTGCACCTCAAATTTTTCAAAGTCGAGCAGAATTTTCTGTACATATAAAGTGATGTTCACTAAAATTTACATAATATATTTTTTATTGGAGGTAGATTCTAGTGGCTTGTTTAAAAGAGGGGTAAATTTTCTTTCCAACCATACTAAATATTAAATCATAGCATAAACTTTTGAAAAACTGTGCTAATTTGAAAATGACTAAAAATTGTAAAAAACACTGCGGGACAGCATGTTTGAATTAATGCATATAGCCGGGAGTGAAAGAGTTAAAGCCGGCACCTACCTACCAATACAGAGTTTTAAGGAGAAAGAATTTTTTTGCCGACGAGCTCGAAAAGCCAACGATAAAATCTGCAATCGATCTGGCCCCCCAACAACACGACGGTGCACACAGGCGCCCTCCTTAGTGCTTACCAAACCGAATAAATAGAATATTAGCCTGTTGGTTTAACACATAATTCACATTCACTGCAAAGTTTGTTCCCTTTATCGTGTTAATATAGATTAAAACAATTTTGACCATATTGGTAATATTTTACGTGCAAAAATATTTTTAACCCTGACCTACCTAATCACTTTACACACATATTCCTTTATAAAGCAGAAACAGACGACGAGTCCGAAATACTAATCAACATTTGTTATTTCATCATGATTTTTTTGGAATTCGTTATTTTTTTGTATTATTATAAAACGTATTAAACATAGAATTTTATCATGATTTTTTTAATTTTTGTGCTTTATCATAAAGTGTAAGTTTCTAGACATAGACACCAAATTGACCGCTAGACAAATAAATACTTTATTATTGTATTAATAAAATAATTCATTAAATAATGACAGTTTTTTTTCTGGTAACAATCTACGTTACAGCTAAAGAAATGCAAGAGAAACTAAGCAAGAATGCAAAAGAAGTGAGCGAGCAATTCGTGCTACCAATTGATATAGAACGTACCATAAAGAGAGTCAATCTTCAAATCTGCAAAGTCAAACAACATGCAGATGCCGATTGGGAGACTGAAGCATCTTCATTGGAATGGAGAATGTGTATGGAACGAAAGCATGCACAAACAGTCTATGGAACAGATGGCCAAAGAATATCGATTGACGAAATATTTAATACAGCAAAGAAAATTGCAACAGATGAAGCTGAACGCAAGTACAAAGATGAAAATTCTATAAAGACGTATATCAAGAAACATGGCAACATTGTTGGACTTACGGGATTACCAGGGATCGGGAAAACAACATTGACACAGATGGTGACTCAGTCCATCCTGAACAAATTAATTCTTTCTGACACCCAATATTTGTTTTACATCTTAATAAGAAATGTGAATTTTGAAAAAAAAGTCTCGGTTAGCCAGTTTCTTATTGAAAACAGCTTGCCAGGGGAGGCCTACTCTGATGAAGAATACAAAGCCATAACCCAAGAGTTGCAGAACAATCCTAATGTTGTTATTGTGATGGACGGCCTGGATGAAGCTGGAGTTCCCTTTTCAACCACCACCCATTGCTGTCAATTGGATACAAAAGAGAAACCAGTGGACATCATCAAGAACTTGTTTAATGCTACTCTCCTACCACATGCTGTTAAATTAGTCACTTCTAGACCAGGTCAATTTTATCAGATACACCAGGATTATCGTCCAACTATAGTTCTTGAAGTACTTGGGCTAGATAAAGCTGCACAAGAGAAACTGATTAAACAGATCTGTGAGAAAAAGTATCCTAGGATTGAGGAGTTACTGAAGCAAAATGCAAACCTATGTGCTTTGTGCTATGTACCAGTCAATTGCATTTATATCATTGACAGCCTTCTCTCTGGAGTTGGTGACATACATTCAATGACGCAAGTGTTAATCTCAACACTTACCAAGTACATTTCTTCTGGACATCTAAAAAATATGGATGAAGCAGAGCTAAGATTGGAGTTGATTAAACTTACTGAACTGGCATTCAGAGGATTTGATAAACAGAAGGTTGTTTTTAACAAAAACGACTTTGAGGAAGTGGATCTCCCGGATCCAGTGGTTGCAAACTTTCTACATACGTATGTTGAACAATCATCACGCATAAAAATGAAAATCTTGGATGGTAAGAAGCGCAGTTATTTTGCGCATCTTACCCTACAAGAATTCTTTTGTGCGATTTATGTGATGCTATTTATGCCATATGAATTACTTGCTGAAAACCGTTCAATGTTTAATGATATTCACTGGGATGTTGTCGTTCGATTCATGTTTGGCATTTGCAATTCCTCTGCTTACAAGAATATGAGAGACATCTTCTTAGCTTCACGGATCAGAGATTTTGAGAAGAAGAAAAAAATGCTTTCAGAAATGGTTTCATGTCAGAATTTATGTGACAATGACACACTCATTAAAGTAGCTGGTTGGGTAAATGAATCTAATGACGAGGAAATATCGTCCACATTCGATAAGCGCCTTCCAAGTGACATGAAATTAAAACTTCCAAATGATCCTTCTAAAGTCCACGACGTTGCATTGGCCATGAAGTCGTGTTCAGCATCTCACAACTTGAGTGTGGTGGCAATTAGAACAACTGAAGCTCCAATCTTCTTCCGTGGTTTACAACATTCAACCAATCTCAAGGTTAGTTGAAATAAGATTTTAAAATAAAAAAATCGGAAAAAATAATTTCTATTTTGAAAATAACCACACTTTGTTAGTTTAACACACAGGGCTCAGTTGAGCATTGCTCCCACTGCTAGTTATTATTACCAAATGTATCAAATTACATTAAATCATCAATTAAAAAAGATTTGGCACATTCTATCAATGAATGGTGTACTATATTACTAAATTTTTAGATCAAGCAGTTAAAATTGGAAGACGTGGACATGACCAATCTTACTGAGTATTTGGTCCAACGTATGAACGACATTGATCGACTTGAACTGAATTATTGCAATCACCTGAGTACAGCTATGAAGGAGCTCGGTCCAGCTATTAATCAACGATCAAACAAGGTAACCAACCTGTTGTTACATTAAAACTAACTTTTTATTAATCAAACACTAGCCGTGTAGAATGTATTGCGTGTTTTGTAATGCTGTTCCAATACGATTATTAACATAGCATAACCTTTTGTAGCAGCGCTTTGAACAGGGTAAGACAAGGGGTAAAAACATAGGTTAAGTATTTTATTGGGTGAACACGGGTAAACATAGGTTAAGTATTTTATTGGGTGAACACGCAGTCCAGGCGCTTGTACACAAATGGGGCATAGCTTAAGGTAAGAGGGGTAAAAGGTTAAGAGAGCGGCTTAGCCAAGCGAGGCTCCAACGGTAGTTCTCTCTCTGATATTATGGAATTATACACAATTTATATAAGACTCAAAACAGGAAACACATGTTTGTACACAAGGATTGGCGGGCGTTAAACAGACCTCGCGGAAAAAATTTCATCGACTGAGCTGTCGAAAACAAGAACTAATCACAATTTCCCATGCACAAAATCTGGACACATGGCAGAACGAACTAATAATAAAAATACGCAGCGAAACAATTATGAACACGTGTGGGATTTCCACACTTTATTTATATTACCCTAACTCATGGGCCTTAAGAAAAAATTATACATTTATTTTTGGGAACATCTATGTAATGGATTGGTTTATGAGTAGCAGCGCTCTTACTTTAGACGGGTAATAACCAGGGTAAATCAAGAAGTGAACAGAGATTAAGTATTTATTAGGTATTTACGCAAGGTGCAGCCAGTTATAGCGTTGTACACAGGGCATAGCTTAGGTTAAAGATTGAGAGAGCAGCTTAGAGGCTACACCGATAGTTCTCTCTGATATTATAAAAATTATAGACACATTTGTAATGAATGGCGTATTGTCTAAAGCGGGCCTCGGGAGAAAGTTCGCACGATTAGCCGTTAAAACAAGGGTATGGGACCACACTTTAAGCGTAAAAGACGCAACAACATCTGTAAGTAACAAAACATTCCTTGATCAATTGTTTTTATGTACAGTGCTGTATCAATCACGCTAGGACATTCCTTGATTTCGCATTACTTCCTTGAGTTATATGGCAAAAACTATTAAATTTGGAATTACCTCAACAGTCGATGTGATGAACTGACAGTTATGAATAAATGACAATATGTAACTCACTTATTGCGAGATTCTAGGTTTTGAAGGTATGTTGAGTAAGAAATACGATAGAAATCCAAAATTATAAAGTCATATTCAGTTGAAATCACGTAAATGTTAAAATTTAAGATCATTCAAACATTACAACAGACTGATAATCAAGCATGACTGCTGACATAGCCTCGCAGACAACTGGCGCAAAACCTTAAACACAAATATCATAAGCAGGATATCGAACAAAGAAAGATCGATAAATCGATATGACAAAAGCGGAACTATAAAAACAATTCATTAAGTAACCAAAAATATATGTATTTAAGAGGATGGAGATGTTTTACTAATAGATATATAGACGCCAAATCCAACTGATTAAACCTTAAATTTATGCCTTTTTATCAAATATAAGTCCATTTCATTTTTTGTGAATTTGTAAATTGCTTAAGATCATCATTTTAAATTGGAAGTGCATACATATCTTAAGCACGATAAAAGTTGAGAGAAATCGCCCTACCAAAGTTTTTCTTACATTATTGTGTCAGTGAGAGTTTATAATATTAGATCCCTAACGAAAAGCACATCTGATTCACAGCGACGCGTTTACAGGTAAGTGCATTGAATTATTCGTGTGTTTCATTGACAACGTTTTGACAATAAACAAAATACGGTTTAAACCAACGTTAACTCGCTCCTGGTTGGCGGATTGGAGGCAGTGTATAGAGCCAAGCGGGCAGCACCAATCGCTTACGAACGTTTTGAAGCGCGCAGCACCGATCGCTTATCTTTCCCATAACGTCAAACGTTAAAGTTACAGATGGTTTATCTCTTCCAAACATTTGGAACATCTGCATATTCCAAGCGTGCTAAAGATGTATTCTTGCGGTTTAATAACGTTCAGTCTGATGCCACTGACCCAACGGTTAGTGTTACCACAACACGTGGTAAAAAAATGCGCTTGTTCCATTTTCTTTATATTGTAGTTTGTGGTAACCAAAACATGTATGGGGGCATTTAAACAACTGAATTCTTAATGAATGAACTCAGCCGGCGTGGATTAACTGAAATGCAGTTAAAATTGCTATATGTTTATGTTAAAGCCTTATATTTTGCGTGATAAATGTTGTACGTAATAATGGCTGTATGTTGCATTCGCATAATCTAATTATTTTTTTAATTCTGTATTATTTATACTGGAGTCATTTTGTTTTTGCCCCGTTGCAAATTGTCGTGTGAGAATTTGCCACAATCATTATATTAATTGCACCGGTTGCACAAGAGAACAACACATTGATCGTCACGACAAATCTCATATAACGCGGACGGACGCCCTGTTTTATTGCATTCGCGCCCATTGTCACTTTCAGTATAAATTGCAGTGTTTGTTTTTGCACATCAGTCCACCTGGCACTCACCAATAGTTCTTTTCAGAAGTGACTACCATTATACCGCGTTCAACCATGAACTTAACCCTACCGTTGGCACCGAAGCTCTTTGTCATGAGATGGCAAATCTAATGCCTGTTCGTATTTTTCTTCCCAAAGCGTTGCACGAGTCATCAATAAATACGACTTTCACCATTAACATATCCTTGATCTTGGGTCGAAATGGTAAGAAACCGACAGTCCCGTTTTTGGATGCTCCACTTTATCTAATATTATTTGGATTCTCCTTCAGAAACTTTCATAACTATTAAAATTAATTAATAATGCCTGAAAACTGGAAATATATATGTAGCAATTATCGACATTATATTTGCAAAACCTGGATTTATTTCACTTAATCGACGCCAACTGTGTTCGTTCTGTCATCACCTTATGACGTCTTTGACATTTAATTTATTGTTGTTTGCATGATTTAGTTTTACAGAATGATTAACTAGATCTCCCTATGGTACGTAATGCCCCATTGAATCTATGCCTGCCCTAACTTAATTGATTTTTAAACCACTTTTAGTTACGCCTATAATTGCGGAGATCATTTGATTTTTCAGACGCGAATATACATACATCTTTGGAGTGTAATTATTTGTTTTACCAATTATGCCACGCGATTAACGAAAGTTCAATGGTTTATACGTCGGGACGATTAAATTATTCGGTCTCTTGGCAGCAAACCGGAAGATTATACCATAACCGGAAGCTAAGGAATTTTTATAGGATTGGGTAGGTCGGCACCAGGTTCGGTGGTCTGACGTGAGGTAATGGGGGAATTTGTTTGACGAACGAAAGCGTTGTTAAGTGTTTTTTTGTAATTACTAAGTTAGTTGAACTGCCGCTGTGCGCATTAAAACTTACTGAGAGGTAGATATTTTAATATGCTACCGTCTACTTAGGAAAAGTGTTTCTGAATTTTTTTTCGCGCCGACGCGCGAACGGGTTTTCAATACTTACGGTTAGGGACAAAACAGTAGTCTGATTTTTCTCTGCTGGGTGGCGCTATTTATCAGCTGTACTACAGCGGGAAATAGGGAAACTACTCACTAAAATTACGGACACTATATTTAACCCATTCCTAAACACTAATCTCCACCGCAAGACTAACACTAACTCCAGCCCCATGTTTATTACACCATTTACGAATTTTAAGTAAATAGTGTTTACAATCAGTTTAAAGTATGAACTGATAAAACTGCAATGAGCTTTAATGTTCTAAGATCAATTACTTAGCCAATGCTTGGACAAATTCCAAAAATGCTCAGACAAGCTGAATGCGGCGTTATGATGAGTTTGTGTATAACTAAGAAACAAAAGAGTTAAAAAGCCGAAAAAATCACCCCGTCGGGGAATCGAATCACGGTCTACCGCGTGACAGGTAGGGATACTTACCACTATACCAGTGTTTCCCAACCTGGGGGTCGCGACCCCCAAATGTGTCGCGACGTATGTTAAAGGGGGTCGCGAAGCTGTTGCTAATGTAACAACAAAGGTGAATGTCAGTATGACTGGGTACCGTTGCGCTAGTAGTATTTGCTATCTTGTGTATAATTTTACATTGATATGTAGCCGCTGCTTTTTTAATTTATATTATATTTAGTCTTTACAGGGTAGACGGGTAGAGGTTTAGCTTTATTACGGGTAGAGGTTTTATTTATTAATTGGTTTGACTCCGATAAGCGCAACGGTACAATTACAATAATGGATAAGCATAACCGGCTACGTAGATTTATAAGTAGGGACGGGCTGTAGGGTACGTTAAGCGTATTCCCGCCCTCGAGAGCACCAGAGCCTAGGCTATACAGACTGTGGATTTGGAAACACAGTTCTGTAGGCCTAGACATTTCGGGGTCTCTTTCTCTGATGAAATGATTTCTTTTATACGCGATTTTGCAACCGAGGAAAAAAAGCATTGCATAATATCTAAAAGACTCACAATAGATAATGTTTGCGGTCGAAACAATAGATAATAATTGCGCGCTGGATTTAGACACTTTTCCAAGTCGCTTTTAATAAATAAATGCAAGTTAAACATTTTTGTGCTGACTTTCTAATTTTGTATTTAGAAAAGACTATAAGTGTGGTTCACAATCTTCGATAATTTTTAAGAGGGTCACCAAGACCTAAAGGTTGGGAACCACTGCACTATACTAACGAGAAATACGATTAGTAAGTGCGAAAACTAGTATACGACCACTCAGTCGCGGGTGCCTCTAAAATACTACAGGACCGCTTGGAGCACTAGGATCACTTAGATTGCTATGGAAAGTAATTCTATCCCTGTCCTAAACACTAATCTCAACACCAGAACTAACTTTAACCCCAACCCTAACACTAATATCATGGCTTTTGTAATTACGAAGTATAGTAAGCGATCCAAGCGATCCGGAGTATTTAGAGGTACCACTCAGCCGCTTAACACTTGAAAATCGTAACTCCCCAAATAATTTCAAAAAATAAATAGGGCCACCTAGCAGAGAAAAATCACACTACCGTTTTGTCCCTAGCCGTATCTGTTTTGATTTTCCGCACGGCCTAGGCTACGGACAGCTTTACGCCTATGACGGCTATTTTAACTGTGTGAAATGGGTTGATTTGTGATAAAAAACAGCGGACATTGCACCAACTAAACTGACTGCAATATACATATATTGAAGTTTCTGGTACACATACATATATGTAACATCACTATAGTGCATTTTAAGTTCACATCGTTTGATGCTGTTGGTTCGCCGTCCTTATTTGCCCCTGATAATAGATCGGTCATTCCCACAAGGTCGTGACGTCACAACACGCCTTTATTTATTGCCTCGATTCCTCATTTCCTTCTTTTTATTGTGTTAGTACCGAACCACTGAATTTGCTAGTAACGAAACGCTTATACTGAACCTAAATGATATTTGCTACCGAACCTAACTGTACTTACCTGCAAGCTAATCAGTTGGTAAGTTTTCATGTTATTCTTTAAGCACTGATTTACTGACAATAATTTGATTGTATTTATTTTATTTATAGAAAATCGCCATTAAAGACCGTAAAAGAATCGTGCGCGTTTGGCTGATTAACGAGAGACATTCGCGTTGATAGTAATCAACGCAGCACTAGTGTGATTCTGGGCGGAGTGCAGGTCGCCCACAAAAAAGAATCTACATATATATTGAAGTTTCTAGTGCATATACATATATTGAAGTTTCTGGTACATATACATATATTGAAGTTTCTGGTACATATACATGTATCGAAGTTTCTAGTGCGTATGTGGAGAAACAGGTTCTTTTGTGGTTGTTTTGCGTGCTTATAGCTATAGCACTGAACCTGATTAGACTCCGAATTGACTCCGTCTCGGAAGGTTTCTGAATTGTATCTTATAAGCTGATACAGTAAAACACATACACTTCAACTGGTTGCCTAAACATGCTCGGAGCCGGGCCCCGGCAGGCGATTTATTTTGGTGCTTGTTCCAAAACGCGTTTTCGATAATCATTCATGCAAAGACTTTATACACGAAACATCAGCTTGCAAAACATATGGCATGGGGATTATATCCCGTTGACACGCACAGGAAGTGAGGTACAAACGGGTTTTTAGAACAGACGCACGCAGCTGCATGCAATTATGACTTACTTAAAACGATTTAACTAAATTTAATATAATGTGCAACAAATATTACACAAGCCGCGAATTTCGCTACATAGCTTCCTTTCCCCCCAAATTTTAAATTTTAAAATTATTAATCCGCTATGGGATCGCTATATAAATTTTTGTAGGAATTCGCGGCTTTTAAATGGTGGCGCAAAAATCAATTTTCAATAAACAAATAGGTCGAATCTCTTCGATGGTGAAATGTGGATGACATCTGTAAAATAAACTAAACAAGGTTTTTTTGTATAGGGCCTATGAAATAACTATCAGGTTATTCGCTAAGCCAAAGCATTGGCGGTCCATGCAGAGGGCAAAAAATCAAACCAAAGCATTATTCAGACGCAAATCACGCTATAGACAATAGACATAAAAACATACTCGTATAAAAAATAGTCGGCGTGGAGCATCCTCGACACGCAATAACATACCCAGTAGACACAAAATACTCATATAAAATAGGCCACTCTAGACGATATTCAATACTCGTGTAATAATCAATAATGCTTTAGTCGTGATCGTATACCCTATTCACATTTCTCACCAATCCTTGAGCATAATGCTGAACAACTCGGTGACAGTCAAAGATCCGTCTCATAGACGAAACGGCCACCACGAAAACGACAAACTTGTAAGTACGTGAGCCCAGGTGATCGCTCAGGTTTGCGACGCGTGTCGTGAAGGAAAGTCTTTTCCGACTCGACCAAAATGTCGAAAATATTGTTTTCCTCTTCGATTGTGCTGCTCGTGAATGATGCTTTCTTTATTGCGCCCATGACTTTCATCGTTTTCAGCGCTTCCCCTTGATCTACTGTATCTTCTTTGTGCTTTATGCCGGGTGGCGCGGAATTCGTTTCTTCCGGATGACGACGTAGACGGCCACTTCGCCCATCCACAATGAGATTGAAACGATTTAGAAAGTCCAGACCAATCACGGGATGGCGAACGTTTGCAATTTGAAAGGTCCATTCGAAAGATCCCACACCTTGTAAGGAAACGTCTAGTTCTTTGTTTCCAGTTAATGAGCAGTTCGTTTCGCTTAGTCGTAGTTTTCCGGAATGTTTGTAAAAAATAGAACGTCTGTCTTCTAAATTGGGTAAAAGAGAAACTGATGCTCTGGGGTCCACCAGAAACTTGAAGTTGTTTGCCACGTCTTCAACGAAAAATAAAACGAACTTCGCGTGATATCCTGGACTTGATTTGTGAAATGTTGATTTGGGTTTTGTTCTTGCTGTTTTGCTGTATTTTGCAGACCAATTGCAGCCTGGGTTGCATTTTCGTGCTCGGATATCAAAATGTTTATGAAACCAACAAATCCTCACTTGCGGCCTTTCTGTTGGCATCGGAAAATTGAATAGATTGTTTCGCCAACACATTTTTCTTGGTAAATAGACCTGCGTGTTCAAACACGTATTGGAGATTCACCACTGTGGAGAAACAGGTTCTTTTGTGGTTGTTTTGCGTGCTTATAGCTATAGCACTGAACCTGACCTGAATTCTTCAACTAATTAGACTCCGAATTGACTCCGTCTCGGAAGGTTTCTGAATTGTATCTTATAAGCTGATACAGTAAAACACATACACTTCAACTGGTTGCCTAAACATGCTCGGAGCCGGGCCCCGGCAGGCGATTTATTTTGGTGCTTGTTCCAAAACGCGTTTTCGATAATCATTCATGCAAAGACTTTATACACGAAACATCAGCTTGCAAAACATATGGCATGGGGATTATATCCCGTTGACACGCACATGAAGTGAGGTACAAACGGGTTTTTAGAACAGACGCACGCAGCTGCATGCAATTATGACTTACTTAAAACGATTTAACTAAATTTAATATAATGTGCAACAAATATTACACAAGCCGCGAATTTCGCTACACGTATACATCATGTATTGAAGTTTCTAGTGCATATACATATATTGAAGTTTCTAGTGCATATGCATATATTGAAGTTTCTGGTACACATACATATATATTGAAGTGTCTGGTGCATATACATATATTGAAGTTTCTGGTGCATACACATGTATCGAAGTTTCTAGTGCGTATACATCATATATTGAAGTTTCTAGTGCATATGCATATATTGAAGTTTCTAGTACATATACATATATTGAAGTCTTAGTGCATATACATATGTTAAAGTTTCTAGTGCATATACACATATTGAAATTTCTAGTGCATATACATATATTGAAGTTTCTAGTGCATATACACATATTAAAGTTTCTAGTGCATATACAAATGTTAAAGTTTCTGGTACATATACATATATTGAAATTTCTAGTGCATATACATATATTGAAATTTCTAGTGCATATACATCTATAGTGCATATATTAAAGTTTCTAGTGCATATACACATATTGAAGTTTCTAGTGCATATACATCTATAGTGCATATATTAAAGTTTCTAGTGCATATACACATATTGAAGTTTCTAGTGCATATACATCTATAGTGCATATATTAAAGTTTCTAGTGCATATACACATATTGAAGTTTCTAGTGCATATACATCTATAGTGCATATATTAAAGTTTCTAGTGCATATACACATATTGAAGTTTCTAGTGCATATACATCTATAGTGCATATATTAAAGTTTCTAGTGCATATACACATATTGAAGTTTCTAGTGCATATACATCTATAGTGCATATATTAAAGTTTTCTAGTGCATATAC
>CH001442.1:46437-66604 GCA_000149265.1 Ciona savignyi | reverse complement strand
GCATATACATCTATAGTGCATATATTAAAGTTTCTAGTGCATATACACATATTGAAGTTTCTAGTGCATATACATCTATAGTGCATATATTAAAGTTTCTAGTGCATATACACATATTGAAGTTTCTAGTGCATATACATCTATAGTGCATATATTAAAGTTTCTAGTGCATATACACATATTGAAGTTTCTAGTGCATATACATCTATAGTGCATATATTAAAGTTTCTAGTGCATATACACATATTGAAGTTTCTAGTGCATATACATCTATAGTGCATATATTAAAGTTTCTAGTGCATATACACATATTGAAGTTTCTAGTGCATCTTTATATATGCTTTATAATATAATATCAAATACATATAGCGGGAAACCTCCCAATTTACATTTATGATTGACATTTTTATGACGTAATAATCGAAAATTTCTGTCATGAATAAACTTTTGCTATTTCGAAGACTGAGCCAAACACTCAGTGATTGTGGTTATCAAAGAGGCAAACTTTATTCATCGACAATTTTTTTACATTAGTGTGGGCGGGTCCACTGTAGCCCCGGGACCAGGAATTTAGTTCATGGAAGGCCCATTACTCCAGAACCCCGGGCTAGTATGGATCCGGGATATAGCGGTCAATTCGGCCAGTGTCCCGAAGGAAGCTGACTAAATGCTTGACCGGGACAGATGCGAGATCATCAGTCTTAAAAACTCCAAAATTTCTCCATCTGGTTACAGCAAATGCTGGACAATGCCCAACATAGTGTAAAGGAGTCTTGTCTTTTTCTTGGCAGAAGGGACAGGTTGCAAATGCCGTGCGCATGAGGATGGATTGGTGCTTAGCCAAATTAGCATGACCAGTGATAATCTAAAGAATAGATCGTAACTGTCTTCGCCGCAGCCGCAGGCAGAAGTTCCCTGGATAAGGATAGGCCTTGTCCAAGATACTCCTTCGTCTGACGAGAGCCACAGTGTTGTCTCCATTCTTCAGCATGTTTTCAGTTATCCACGCCTCCAATTCTGTCCTGACAGAGCAGACAAGAATAGAGAGAGATTGTTCTGGACCGATAAAGACAGTGCTGGATGCTCACAAGCCAACTCGTCAGCTTGATCATTGCCATCAAAGTTTGAGTGGCCTGTAATCCAGCAGAGTTTCACAAGATTAAGCCTTCCAAGATTGTGAATAAGGTATCATGTCTCTCGCAGCAAGGGACTATGTATCATCAAGCTCAATGGAGCCTTTAGAGCGTTCCAAGACTGCAGAAGCCTTGCAGCATGGTTTATTGCAAGGATCTCTGTCTGAAAAACTGAGGGGAAGCTTCCAAGTGGAAAGCTGAATTTGTAATCACACTTGGTGGATTGAATAAGTACTCCAGAACAAGTCGATCCATCTAGTTGTGACCCATCAGTGTAAGAGACAAGCTGTGATGGGTCAGATTGGCGTGTAGGTGGAGTGATTTTGTCACTGATCGGAGTCGCGAAATGTCGTTCCAGATGGAGAGTGCAGGAGCTGCAATCCAACGGCAATTAATCGACCATGTTGTCATATTTTTGATGAGTCTATCAAACAAAGAATAATGTTGGTTAAATTATCTCGGTGATGCGTTTTGAACAAGGTCTCCGAATTCCACTATTTGATTGACCCTGTTTAATACAGTGCGAAAAATGTATGATTCACACTAAAGTATTTACCATAGGCATGTACAAGTCTTAGATAATTTGAGAGAAATATTGAAGCATACTTCTTAGTTTGAGCTATAGGTTGACCTAATGGATATGGTATTTATTACCTGCTATACCACAGTTGTCATAATGATACTTTCCTTGTTTTATAGCTGCTACATGGAAATGGACTGTGTATAAGGTTTACATGATTTGTTTCGCAGATTGACTTAGATATAAGTTCCTACCTCGATGATGATGGAGCGAAGGCTTTGGGCGATTGTCTGCGTAACATCAGCAAATTGCGAATTGATGAGCGGTGGATATCCGTACAAAGTCGCATCATCTTACGTAAAGCTGCTCAACAACTTCCCAACCCTCAAGTAAGTCAGCTGAGATGTCTTTAATTTTAGATTAAATATTTTTCAACTGACTTGTTCGTAACAGCCGATTACTACTGATAACCAATCGTCTAATACCTCTGTTCACCATCTCTAAGCCAACCGTCTAAACCACTGAGCTAAGTTTAATGATGCTAAGAATCAATTAGAAATATTAAACATTATTTTTTTAAATGGAAATACTTAGTTCGGTCGAATATCCTGGTGATTTATTGCGTCGCCTTTCGGCTGATTGGTGGAAGGTTCAAAAGTATTCACTACTTATTTGTTTTTTTATTTGGACCATCACATTGCATACATCATGTGAACTCAGTGGATTATTGGGTTCTACCAAAATGAAATAATGTCTCATTTAGACATAACACAATTTAACATTTCCGATAACACAGCAACTGGCGCGAGGTAATTTTCCTTGTATTTTCCCATTCTCAGGGATAAACATTAATAACCTCTCCTATTATTTTACTGGACATTATACAGATAAGTCACTAAACCGCGTAATCATGGCTTCCCAAACTGTATGTCAATAAATTTTAGGGCTTGCAAGAATCAATTTTACACAAACTACTATAACCTGTGTGTTTTTATATTTTAAACGTAAAGAAGGTTTGCATAAAATACTAATAAATTGAAAGTGATCGTTAGCTTACAAGTTTGAAGTGATCGCTAGCTTAAAAGTTTGAGGAGCCCTGGTATAGATCACCCACCATTTTCTTTTGTTTGTGGCTCCTTAGTTGTTTAAGCGTACAGCAGGCTACCTGCGAGATAAATAGTTTCAACGTCCTGGCAAACCCACAGTAATTTGTTTAAGATATTTTACAACAAACTGAAAAATTGAATGAAGAATAACACATTAAATTTCAAACTAGTAAAACTACCCCTAATTGTTACATCGAAACATGGATATAAACAGATTGTGTTACGTTAGTTGTGTTCACTGGACAACCAATTCTGTTCAAACCAGAATTGCTGCTTTCCGTCTCGTACCCTCTGTATCTTCAACTCTGGGAAGACCACAAATTCCCGGAAAACGGGAGCTCGAATCAAATCGTGACACCATGCTATAACTTACATATTGATAAACAGTATCTGACAATTATTAATTTTTAATGGAATTTCTACAGATTGATGCACATCTACACATAATTAACATTTCCTGCCTAAAGTCAGTTTACATGGAATTCTGGGTTGCTTTGCGATATTCTGCTGGGTTATTTGTAACAATTCATATTCTTTCCCGGAGTAACACAGCACTGGGTTGGGATTTCCACAAATTGTCGCCTAAAATCTATCCATCTTACACGAGGCAGATATAACATAACTTGCTGTAACAATGGTAGCATTATGACAAAGAATTTATATTGAAAAGCTCTTGTAGACCACTGATCGGGGATTGCATATTGGCGCAGATATAAATTTAAATAGGAAGATAATTCTTGTGTATTGCAAATACGGTTGTCTATATTTATTAAGTGTGCGATTTATACTGTGTAAATTAGTTCTCTGATAACTTTGTACACAACTGCCTCAATCTGCTACTTTCTACCACATTTCCAAAATATACATATGTTTTACAATAATAAAACTCAAAAATTTAAAAAACTTTTAAGTTTAAATTTTTTTAAAAAATTAATACAAAAAAATAAAGATTGAAAACAATTTTATCGATTTGCTAATTTAAATATTCATTGAAATTGGGTTTTTCCATATATATGCAATTCTATGCAATGTATTTCTGCTTTGTAACTTTGAACATATTTACTCAGGACTTGGTTGTAGTTGATGGTGATAATTGGGGTGAACAGGACTGTGCTCAATGGGATAAGACTTGGACAGTATGTGCATGTGATACAGCTGATAATATGAAACGAATTCTTCAACTTAAACCTGGGAAGGTATGATAAAATGTGCTTTCAATGTGTCATGTATTATTCAATATCATGAATTAGTTTGTTATATGGTTGGTTTATATGTAAGTATTATCCATTGAATTAAAATATCATTTATATTATTTTACATTAACATGAAAATTGAATGGAATTAATACTTTGTTTTTTGTTGTTAAATATCAAATTATCCTCAAATTTTAATATCAGATCAGGAGGTTATCGTTGCAAGCAGATGATGATGTTCCAGTAAGTACATCTGTGTTTGATTTGCAAATTATAACAAAGACGTTTACCAACCTGGTGGAGAGCTTGCACTTATTTCTAAATCTCCCAATTTATCCCGATTAATCCCATATTGTCTCATGTGATATATGCAACTCCGACAGATTAGTCTGGTGGTTTAGTGCGTCGCCATTTAGTCGAAGGGTTGTAGGTACTAAACCAACTAGTAGGCTGTGTCTTCGGGCAAAGCACTTAATGAACATTGCCTGAAACCAGTAGATTAATGGGTTTAAATTAAAGAAACGTGTGAATCATACATGACACACTGCAATAGCTCTAGAAACCCGTTGATGGGCGGGAGGTAGTCTGCCAATTGTGTGTTAACCTCATTGTTTTTTCTATTCATGGGGATAAACATTATCATTCTATTATATTCTAACTCATAAAGTCAAACATTTTCTTTGATTAATATAAATAATTCATGTTGTACTTCACATTTGTGATAGGCTAGTATAGCTTTTGTTACATGTAATAATGCAGTATTAAACAAGTAACAGACCAGTAGGCTCGTATTGCGAGATCAATTAGAAATCCTGCGATCATATTCAACATAGAAATACCATGTAGTATTACATAGTACCAACCTGCTTTTAATAACCACTGGCTCATCACGCTGCATGATAAACACAATGGTCAGCACATCAATGCATTGTTTATTACCAAGTCGTTAAATATTTGACATTCAATAATTTTATTTTAAAGTTTATACAAAGGTTGGTAAAAAACAGACTTGTAGTAAGTTCATGTACCATTATTATAACAAAACCCAGATAAGTGATAACAAATGGAGTTTGGTCACAGGGATGGTATATTGAATTAGAGATGAGGAATATAGTTGGATATTTGCAACCGCACATGGAAGCTCTGGATGAACTTCGGTTAGATGGTTGCGGAGAGCTGATCGTAGGTTTGAGCCAAGCTATCAATGAGCGACAGAACAAGGTAAATATACCAACTTTATGTTAACGCGAATAACATGACCATTTGATTTAAGCAGCTTGATTCCCGTTGGAAAATAACAATCCCTGCTGTGCAAAGTATTAAAATTGACGTATCCAGTATTTGGAGCACGTTTTCTTCTGAGTGCTAACCGAATAAAATATAAAGACAAAATTATTAAACAAGTTTATCACAGGTTTCGTTTGTTGTAAAAAATAGAAAAACAACAGTTTAATATTTTTTTACTTTTGATGTGCTTTGTCAACTATCATTTTTTTATACTTCTGAGTCTAAATATTGGGTGTATGTATTGGTTTATACCTATTTTTAAGTAATATATTGGTTGGTTACTACAAACTCTGGTTTGTCCTTTGTAATCCCTTTATGTTAATCAATTGCTTGTTATCCATGCTCCCAGCAGATTGATTCAGTTCCAATTGATTTAGATCTATTGTAGGTATGGGAGAGTGAAAGAATAAACGTGAATCTTTCATCCAATTGAGCAAACCAACTTTACATCTTTGTTGAATCTTAATGTTACAACCAAGTTTAATTTCATTTCAGATGGTCTTGCATATAATGCTATCTTACCGCTATGATGATGAAGCGAAGGCGTTGTGTGATTGTCTGCGCAATATCAGCAAATTACGAATTAATGAGCGGTGGATATCCGTACAAAGTCGCATTATTTTACGTGAAGCTGTTCAACAACTTCCCAACCCTCAAGTAAGTCAGCTGAAATATCTTTAATTTTAGATTAAATATTTTTCAACTGGCTTGTTGCTAACAGCTGATTCCTACTGATAACCATTCGTCTAATATCTCTGTTCACCATCTCTAAGCCAACCATCTAAACCACTGAGCTAAGTTTAATGATGCTAAGAATCAATTCGAAATTTTTACATCTTTTTTAAATGGAAACACTTAGTTCGGTCGATAATCGTGGTGATTTATTGCGTCGTGTTTCGGCTGAAAGGTGGAAGGTTCACAATTGGTCACTACTTGTTTGTTTTTTTATTTGGAACAGGCACAATGCATACATCATGTGAACCCAGTCGATTATTGTGTTTAACCAAATTGAATTAACGTCTCATTTAGACATTACAAACTTTAACATTTCTGATAACACAGCAACTGGTGCGAGGTAATAACCCTTGTATTTTCCCATTCTGAGGATAAACATGAATAACCTCTCCTATTATTTCACTGGACATCATACAGATAAGTCACTAAACCGTCTAAATCATGGCTTTCTAAACTGTATGTCAATGATAATAATAAATTGAAAGTGATAGCTAGCTTAAAAGTTTAAAAAGCCCTGGTATAGATCACCCGCCATTTTATTTTTTTGTGGATCCTTAGTTTTTTAAGCTTACGGCAAGCAACCTACGGGATAAATAGTTTCCACGTCCTGGCAAACCCACTGTAATTTGTTTAAGATATTTTACAACAAACTGAAAAATTGAATGAAGAATTACACATTCAATTTCAAGCTAATAAAACTTGCCGAAATTGTCCAAGACTTACATTGGGTTATGGATATAAACAGATTGTGTTACGTTAGTTCTGTTCACTGGACAACCAACTCTGTTCAAACCAGAATTGCTGCTTTCCGTCTCGAACCCTCTGTATCTTTCACTCTGGGAAGACCACAAATTTCCAGAAAACGGGAGCTCGACACACCATGCTATAACTTACATATTAATAAACATTATCTGACAATTATTAATTTGGAATGGATTTCTACACATTGGTGCACATCTACACATAATTAGATAACATTTCCTGCCTGAAGTCAGTTGACATGGAATTTGGGTTGTTTTGTGATATTCTGCTGGGTTATTTATAACAATTCATATTCATCCCCATGGTAACACAGCACTGGGTTGGGATTTCCACAAATTGCCGCTAAAATCTATTCATCCTACACGAGGCAGATATATCATTACTTGTTTTAATAATGGTAGTATTATGAGTTTATGACATATTGGGTTCAACCATATTGAAATACCATCTCATTTAGACATAACACAATTTATCATTTTGCTAGACTCGTGGTTGTCTACCCAGTTACAGAATCCTGGATACGTCGCTGGTTATAACGAAGAATTTATATTGAAAAGCTCTTGTAGACCACTGATCGGGGATTGCATATTGGCGCAGATATAAATTTAAATGGGAACATAATTCTTGTGTATTGCAAATATGGTTGTCTATATTTATTAAGTGTGCGGTATATACAACCTAAATTAGTTTTCTGATAACTTCGTACACAACTGCCTCAATCTGCTACTTTCTACCACATTTTCAAAATATACATACGTTATACAATAATAAAACTTAAAAATTTGTTAAAAAAATTAATAAAAAAAACTTTAAGATTAAAAACAATTTTAACGATTTGCCAATTTAAATATTCATTAAAGTGGGCTTTTTCTATATATATGCAATTCTATACATTGTATTTCTACTTTGTAACTTTGCACATATTTCTCAGGTATTGGTTGTAGATGATGGTGGTGAATGGGGTGAACAGAACGGTGCTCAATGGGTGAAGACTTGGAAAGTGTATACACATGATGAAGCTGATGATCTGAAACGATTTCTTCAACTTGAACCTGGGAAGGTGGTATAAAATCTGGCTTTCAATATGTCATGTATTTATTATTCAATAACACAAATAAGTTTGGTATATGGTAGGTTTATATGTAAGTATTATTGAATAACATATATTATCATTTTATTATTTTACATAAGCATGAAAGTTGAATAGAAATAATACTTTGTCTTTTTTTATTAATAAATAATGATAAATATTAAATTATCCTCCAATTTTAATATCAGATCACGAGGTTATCGTTGCAAGCAGATGATGATGTTCCAGTAAGTACATCTGTGTTTGATTTGTAAATTATAACAAAGACGTTTACCAACCTGGTGAAGAGATTCATTTCTAAATCTCCCAATGAATCCGGATTAATCTCATATTGTCTCATGTGATATATTTAACTTATAAGCTTTTTTTTTATTATTATAATGCAATTCCCATACATCATTTATAGTCTTAAGTTAAGTATTATTCATTGAATTTAAATATCAGTTTTTTTTTGTTTTTTTTATTAGCATGTATAGTAAATAGAATTATTAGTCTTTACCTTGTTTTATGTGGATAAATATTGTTTAACTTTACAGAAATATAAATGATGTTTCACATGATAAATACCAAATTATTCTCAAATTTTAATATCAGATCAAGGGGATATCGTTGCCAGCATTGGAAGATGGTGATAAAGTAGTAGTAAGTACATCTGTGCTTGATTTGTAAATTATAACAAATAATATAATCCATTCAAAATATTTCCCAAATTGATAGATAAATCTCCCGCTATTTATAACCACTAGCACGCTGCATGATAAACACAATGGTCAGCACATCAATGCATTGTTTATCACCAAGTCGTTAATTATTTGACATTCCATAATTTTAGTTTAAAGTTTATACAAAGGTTGGTAAATGCTTTGTAATGAGCCATAAGTACATCGTATAAGCAACAGATTCGTAGTAAGTTCATGCACCATTGTGATAACAAAACCCAGATAAGTGATAACAAATGGAGTTTAGTTCCAGGCACGCTGGTATGAAGAACCAGAGATGAGGGATATAGCTGGATATTTGCAACCGCACATGGAAGCTCTGGATGAACTTCGGTTATATGAATGCAGAGAGCTGATCGTAGGTTTGAGCCAAGCTATCAATGAGCGACAGAACAAGGTAAACATATATACTTTATGCTGATGTGTAAAACATCCAGTCATTATAGAAGATTTGTAGTTTACCACATGCTTCCTGTTATGGTTAAGATGATTAGATGCTGTTCAATAGTGGTATGCTCATAACAAACTTTATAAACTAACATTTTGCGTTTTTTATTTTAACATTTCCAAGCACTATTGTTATGTATTATATCGCAAATTAAATAATTCAATTTTGTTTTGAAACTATTAATGTGAACAACCATTAACGATTCCGCTTAAAACGACCCTGATATTAGACCTGGTAAAGCAAATCAATGTATGCAAAATCCAATTTTATTTGTGGTAATGTTGGTTTCCCATCCACGGGAATACAACATGAATATCCCATCTTAATATCTTTTACAGATGTGTTTTTACCTCATGAAATATTATTGTTCTATACAGATGAAACTTGGATTGACTCGTAATATATTGAATGATGATAAACAGCTTCCTGATGAAGTTGTCCAATGTCTGTCAAGTTGCTTCGGCAAAATATCGAAACTGGATTTGGGGGAATACGAACTTTCACCAAACAGTCACCTTATCATGCAAGATGCGATCGAACAACTCCCTTCTCCCCAGGTAAGCCTTAGGTTCATGAGATGTTTGTTTGTTTGTTGTTATTAGTTTAATTACAACTTACCTGCTGTCGATCAACATTTCACAGTTGTTGCAAAATTAATAAAATTTTAATAAAAAAAAGTTAATGAAGTATTGTAAATAATGTGCATTTTGTTCTATTGCATCACAAATGTAAAAAAATGTTTATAAAATTATTAGATTAACTATTTGAGTTAATTATATCCGACCGCATATGATCACATTCAAACTGTTACTTTGGTGGGAAATATGTTGTAATATGAAAAATTAATATGAATTACTTGTAGGATTTCATTTTGAGAGGAATGTTCATCTCTGACCTCCTGGATTGGTTCGATATGTTCAAAAGTAGAAGATAAAATTCCCGGACAATAAAACAACGTTGTCAGTTCATCTGAAAACATCCAAAAGCGTCGACTTTTTAAAAAAATTTTAAACGAGTCAACGATAATAATTTTTTTACCAACTAACTACAAACCACTATCATTACACAACATAATTATATAATGGACCAAACCAATGTATTGCACCCACCATTATTCCAATGTATCGTACCCACCATTATTCCAATGTATCGTACCCACCATTATTCCAATGCATTGTACCCACCATTATTCTAATGTATCGTACCCACCATTATTCCAATGTATCGTACCCACCATTATTCCAATGCATCGTACCCACCATTATTTCAATGCATCATACCCACCATTATTCCAATGTATCGTACCCACCATTATTCCAATGCATGGTACCCACCACTATTCCAATGCATCGTACCCACCATTATTCCAAAGCATCGTACCCCCCATTATTTCAATGCATCGTACCAACCATTATTCCAATGCATCGTACCCACCATTATTTCAATGCATGGTACCCACCACTATTCCAATGCATCGTACCCACCATTATTCCAAAGCATCGTACCCCCCATTATTTCAATGCATCGTACCAACCATTATTCCAATGCATCGTACCCACCAATATTCCAATGCATCGCACCCACCAATATTCCAATGCATCGTACCCACCAATATTCCAATGTATCGTACCCACCATGTTTCCAATGCATTTTACCCACCATTATTTCAATGCATCATACCCACCATTATTCCAATGCATTGTTCCCACCAATATTTCAATGCATCGTACCCACCATTATTCCAAGGCATCGTACCCACCATTATTCCATTGCATTGTACCCACCATTGTTCCAATGCATCGTACCCACCATTATTCCATTGTATTGTACCCACCATTATTCCAATGCATCGTACCCACCAATATTCCAATGCATCGCACCCACCATTATTCCAATGCATCGTACCCACCATTATTCCAATATATCGTACCCACCATTATTCCAATGCATCGTACCCACCATTATTCCTATGTATCGTACCCACCATTATTCCAACATATTGTTCCCACCATTATTCCAATGCATCGCACCCACCATTATTCCAATGCATCGCACCTACCATTATTCCAATGCACCGCACCCACCATTATTCCAATGCATTGTACCCACTATTATTCCAATGCATCGCACCCACCATTATTCCAATGCACCATACCTACCATTATTCCAATGCATCGTACCCACCATTATTCCAATGCATCGTACCCACCATTATTCCAATGTATCGTACCCACCAATATTCCAATGCATCGTACCCACCATTATTCCAATGCAACCTACCCACCATTATTCCAATGCATCGCACCCACCATTATTCCAATGCATCGTACCCACTATTATTCCTTTATGTAGTGTTAATGCCAAGAAGTTCATTTTTTTAATTAATGAAATTGGTTGGTATAATAGTCTACCGTGCTTTATAACACGTCGGTTGGATAGCTGGTGCATTTAATTGGTAGAAAAGTAATGCGGTTGTATATTTAGATTTATTTAATGAGGGCATGTAAATAAATATTGTACATAATATACTGTCTCGTTGGCGACACAGGATTAATGTTTAAATTTGGGGATTTAGAGTAATCGTGGGAAAAATGTAGTAAATTTAGTGAACCCGTGTATTGTGCTTAACGTGTTAAGTCGGCGTCTTACCGTCTGACCCTGACCGTGATATGGCGTCTGCCCTTATAGTTTCCAGCAAGGCACTTGGCGGTCGTCATAGAAACCTATACGTCAGACTTTAAAATCGTTAATCTTATGTTTTAACTGATGGAATGTAGTTAGGTTAATTTTATTTAAAAAAATCCAATTTAATTGATTAATTGTAGATAGGACAATGTGACCAGTGACCACTTCCCGACAGCTTTCCGTTTGCATTGGATGATTGCGAGATGTGTTGCAGCTAGATAGAACGATAAAGTATTAACAAAATTTGATACCACTGGCGGAAAACAACTATTAAATCAATAAAACAAATGGTCATTGAAGAAAACAGACATTACACAAAATTACAAATATATTTGCACGGGAAATCGAATTCACCAACTTATGAAAAACATTGCCATAGCTTACCTAAACGTATGCAAAACATTACCATAGCTTAGACCTTTATAAATGCCTGTAATATAATTTCCCAGCGGTTTCCCATCATCGTAGTTTAAATAAAGTGGAATAGTTGATTAACGTGACCCAGTGTTGCTTGAGTGATTTCATAGCCTGTGTTGAATCGCTGGTTCGATTTGTGATTATTATTCGTTTTACACAATATTTGCTTGTATACTATAAATCACCTCGTGCCTCCCGTCGTGTTACCGGTTGCAGTGTGGGTTTCTATAATTTGTAAGAAGCAATTAAACCGCTGGGTTTATGCAATCAATGTCCATTAAGTGCCATGCCGGGAACACAACTGACTGCCTAGCGACCAATTTCGAACATGCAACCCTTAGGCTAAAGGGAACGCACTTAACCAATAGACTAATCTGTCGGACAGGTTACGTTACTACTCAGTTCAGCATGGGGCAAAACGGTAGCATGAACTTGGGTGATGTAATCCCTTATTTTTGGGCTAAACTTGAAAAGAACATAGAATCACCTGGCAAGCGCCTTTTAGTGACGTGCGTTACTTTAGTGCCATCAACCGGTTGTTTGGAAATTTATTTTTAAGTTTGCCCCCAAGGTAGTCCAATTCTAAAATGCTTTTCTTATAATGAAATAATTAAAAAAGAATTTATGCACAGAACGAAACCAAACAGCCCGTCACGTATTGCGTAATGTGGGGGGATTATATAGGAAGTATTGGTTTTGAAATTATAGCCGGTTTAAACGCAAAGGCAATGATTGACAGAAGGAACAGCCGTGCTTTCATTAAACGCCCACTTCAAACAACTTTAACACAACCCAATATAATGTGCAAAAAATAATACACAAGCCGTAAAATCGCTAAATAGCTTCCCCTTCTTTGAAAATTTTAAATTTTGAAAACTATTAATCCGCTATGGGATCTATAAATTATTGTAGGGGATTCGTGGCTCTCAAATGGTGGCGAAAAAAACTCATTTTTCAATAAATTAAATGGGCCAGGTTTTTTGAAGGTAAAATAACCATCGGGTTATTCGCTATGCAAAAACATTGAGGGCAAGAAATCAAACTAAAGCATTATTCTGACGTAAACTAGGCTAGACACAAAATAAACCACTCGTATAAAAATCCTAGTCAGCGTGGAGCATCCTCGACACACAATAATATAAACAGACATAAAACACTCATAAAAATAGTCCACTCTAGACGATACTTTTGTAATAATCAATAATGCATTAGTCATGATGGTGCTCTATAATCTCGTATTCTACCAGCCTCCAAGCAAAATGCTGAACAACTCGATGACAGTCAGAATACGTCTGGCAGACAACAAAGCCATCACGAACTCCGGGAACTCGCATGTAGGTAGACTCAGGTGATCGCGCAGGTTTCGTAGATAACAAGGCCATAGCATCTCGGGCCCAAAGTGGAAAGCTTTCTTTTCCTCTTTAATTGTAGTTTTTTATAAAGTTTCCTGGTGTAGTGCTAAACTGTTTCTTTTGCTTTGACTTCTTTGTGGCAGATTGTGCGTTCTTCATTGTAATCTTCACTTTCGGCATTTTGTTGCTATCAGAAGGTTGCGCTAATTCAACATAACGTCGGGCTTCTTTAATGTGATGTTCTTTATTATTTGCTTAGTTTGTGGCTAACGATATAACAAAAAAACATAGCAGATCAGGTTAATGTGTTTAAGCTTATTCCCTTATTCAAATAGAATCAAAACATTAAAAATAGTTCGAAACCTTTGATAACTTGCACCATCTTAGGTTCACATTGGTTATTTATTGTTGTTGTGCAGATTTTAACTTCCGGGCCATTTACTTACAGCCTTTTTTGATTGGTAATTCTGTTATGAATGAGTTTGTGCTTCCGTTGTACAGAAACGCTGGAGTGATTACGACCTTGTTGGAACCTTTAACACGGACTCTGACTGGTACTATTGGCAACAGATTGGATGCACCTATATTCTTAAGAATCATACTGGTAGTGGATTTAGCCAAACCATTTTGAACCGTTGCTACTCGCACAGTTAATTTATTAAATGCGTTACGACTGTCAGTTGAATTGTCTGGGGGTGCAAAAGAGTGGTATGTCTCTTTTCACAATCAGATTTAGCACAAAGAACCTTATGGTGACAATCTTCAACCATTTGACCAGAGCTTAGAAAACTGAAACACAACCCACACAAAGTTATGTCGAGGGCCATAGTCTATACTTCCAAAATTATAACATTGGGTTAAGAATTGAATCCCATTGCACAACTTACATGAGTTATCGACCGGTGTAATTGCAGTTTGTAGGTCTTCGATGTTTATTTCTTGTTTTTTTTTCATGTAGGAGTTCATCTGTGACATGCTCCCATCCACCCTGACAGCTATTGGAAAGACGTTTGATGACTTTGAATCCATGTTATTTATTTTATGCTCGTAGTTCATGCCACTACATGCCCACATACAAGCAATAAGTTTTAAGGAAAATTGAGTTAAACAATGGGTATTGTTTAGATGAGTTGGTGGACCGTTTACAAGTGGATCAAGACATGCTCGTGCAATTAAGTGTTTTTGTCCGAAAGTGTCCTTCAGCAAATCCCGAACCTTGAAGTGTCCAACATTATTAGGCATATGTTGACATCCCATGACTAACGCCTTGGCCGAACCCCTTGTATATTGCAGTAGGAAAAACTGTTTGCGTTTTGGCTCCTTAATGCTGTAGGATATGGTTGAAGGAAAATAAGGAATAATTTGACACGAATTGTTTAATGGGGTACTAATTTAGCTGTTGTGCCCACAATAATAATAACAAGATAAACTCTTTCAATATTATCACCCAACAGACAAGGTGTCAAGATCTTCCTCCAACAGAGGAGATCTCAATATCTACACCCAACATACGAGGTCTCAATATCTTCCTCCAACAGACGAGGTCTCAATATCTTTACACAACAGACGAGGTCTCAATATCTTCAACCAACAGACGAGGTCTCAATATCTTCACCCAACAGACGAGATTTCAATATCTTTACACAACAGACGAGGTCTCAATATCTTTACACAACAGACGAGATCTCATTATCTTCACGCAACAGACGAGATCTCAATATCTTCACCCAACAGACGAGATCTCATTATCTTCACGAAACAGACGAGATCTTAATATCTTCACTCAACAGATGAGGTCTCAATATTTTCACCCAACAGACAAGGTATCAATATCTTCACCCAACAGACGAGGTCTCAATATCTTCACCCAACAAACGAGATCTCAATATCTTCACCCAACAGACGAGGTTTCAATATCTTTACCAACAGACGAAGTCTCAATATCTTCACTCAACAGACAAGGTCTCAATATCTTTACCAACAGACGAGATCTCAATATCTTCACCCAACAGACGATGTCTCAATATCTTTACACAACAGACGAGGTCTCAATATCTTCCTTCAACAGACGAGGTCTCAATATCTTCACCCTACAGACGAGGTCTCAACATCTTCACCCTACACACGAGGTCTCAATATCTTCACCCAACAGACGAGGTCTCAATATCTTCCTTCAACAGACGAGGTCTCAATATCTTCACCCTACAGACGAGGTCTCAATATCTTCACCCTACACACGAGGTCTCAATATCTTCACCCAACAGACGATGTCTCAATATCTATACCCAACAGAGGAAGTAGGCTTCAACACCCTTTTAAGAATGTTGATTTGCTTCCTTTTTGTATATTTAAGACTGTTGATTTTATGAAGTGTAAGACAGTTTGAGTTAGCCCATACTTTTAATTGACACCTGGTTTAGAGTATTTATTCAAAGAAAGATACTTTTTCAACTAGAAGATTTATTTACAAATTATCGAAGGCAGTTACATCAATCCTGGTAAAATATAAAAATATGACCGATTAATTTTGCACAAAAATTCAGGGCGAACACATTAGTTACTGAAATCGGATTTCGGACTTTTTAGAAACAAATCCCTAAAACACAGCGACATCAATTACTGTGGTCGAGAAAGCACGGAATTTCGTAAAAAAATCAACTCATTATTTCACAAATCGTTGAGCTCGGAAGTTCAGCTTTCTACAGGGATTCGACACAACGTCCCAAACATTTGATTTTGAAACAACTTTGAATTGCTGATTACTGCTGTTTTCCCCCATAAGCCTGCTGGTAGCTGGCGTAGTAGTTCTGGTATTGTTGTGCCGCTGCCTGTTGCTGCTGCTGGGCTGCTGCTTGCTGCTGGTAATATTGCGCCCATTGCTGGCTGTAGTCCGGCTGTGGGGTAATTTGCGGTAATATTAGCAGGTGGATTGTTAATGTTTAACTAATTTAATGTTAGAGCGTCGATGGTCAAATCTACGACAAGAATCTACGTTTATAAAAAGGGTTAATGACATCATAATCGTAACATGTTACTATGACATCACAAACCAGAACCGCACCTGGCCCTGTGCAGAGAACGACTGTTGATAGTTCTGTTGTTGTTGTTGTTGATTGTTGTTGTTTGTTTGTTGTTGTAGTTGTTGAGTCTGTTGTTGGTACGCCTGTTGTTGTTGATAGTTTAATGCTTGTCCTTGTTGTTGACCTTGTTGTTGATGTTGTTGACCCTGCTGTTGACCTTGCTGTTGTTGATGAGATTGTTGCGGTACCTTTAGGGAGAAATCCATCAACATTGGATTCCAATTTAAACAATTAATCTTCATACGACAAACAACTATTCAATAAAACAATTAAAAGCAGAAACATTTCGAGCAACTTGATGAATGTGGAAACATTGCCAACAACATTGTGAACAGACCTGAGTTCGTTGTTGATTTTGTGGACGATGTTGTTGTTGGTTGTTCCGGTTGTTGAATCCCGAGTTCCGATTCTGGAATCCGCGATTGTTTCCACGATTGCTGTAACACATCAGGTTTGTTATTGGGACCCAACACAACACGGCTCCGTATATTGGGACCCATCACACCAAGGCTCCATATATTGGGACCCATCACACCAGGACTCCATATATTGGGACCCATCACACCAGGGCTCCATATATTGGGACCCATCACACCAAGGCTCCATATATTGGGACCCATCACACCAGGGCTCCATATATTGGGACCCACCACACCACGGTTCCATATATTGGGAGCCCATCATACCAGGACTCCATATATTGGGACCCATCACACCAGGACTCCATATATTGGGACCCATCACACCAAGGCTCCATATATTGGGACCCATCACACCAGGGCTCCATATATTGGGACCCACCACACCACGGTTCCATATATTGGGACCCATCATACCAGGACTTCATATATTGGGACCCATCATACCAGGACTTCATATATTGGGACCCATCATACCACGACTCCATATATTGGGACCCATCACACCAGGGCTCCATATATTGGGACCCACCACACCACGGTTCCATATATTGGGACCCATCATACCAGGACTTCATATATTGGGACCCATCACACCAGGACTCCATATATTGGGACCCATCACACCAGGACTCCATATATTGGGACCCATCACACCAGGGCTCCATATATTGGGACCCATCATACCAGGACTCCATATATTGGGACCCACCACACCAGGGATCCATATATTGGGATCCATCACACCACGGCTCCATATATTGGGACCCATCACACCAGGACTCCATATATTGGGACCCATCACACCAGGGCTCCATATATTGGGACCCATCACACCAGGACTCCATATATTGGGACCCATCACACCAGGACTCCATATATTGGGACCCATCACACCAGGACTCCATATATTGGTACCCATCACACCAGGACTCCATATATTGGGACCCATCACACCACGGCTCCATATATTGGGACCCATCACACCACGGCTCCATATATTGGGACCCATCACACCAGGACTCCATATATTGGGACCCATCACATCAGGACTCCATATATTGGGACCCATCACACCAGGGCTCCATATATTGGGACCCATCACATCAGGACTCCATATATTGGGACCCATCACATCAGGACTCCATATATTGGGACCCATCACACCAGGACTCCATATATTGGGACCCATCACACCAGGGCTCCATATATTGGGACCCATCACACCAGAGCTTCATATATTGGGACCCATTACACCACAGCTCCATATATTGGGACCCATCACACCAGGACTCCATATATTGGGACCCATCACACCAGGACTCCATATATTGGGACCCATCACACCAGGGCTCCATATATTGGGACCCATCACAACAGGGCTCCATATATTGGGACCCATCACACCAGGACTCCATATATTGGGACCCATCACACCAGGACTCCATATATTGGGACCCATCACACCACGGCTCCATATATTGGGACCCATCACACCACGGCTACATATATTGGGACCCATCACACCGAGGCTCCATATATTGGGACCCATCACAACAGGGCTCCATATATTGGGACCCATCACACCAGAGCTTCATATATTGGGACCCATCATTACAGGGTTCCATATATTGGGACCCATCACATCAGGACTCCATATATTGGGACCCATCACACCAGGACTCCATATATTGGGACCCATCACACCGAGGCTCCATATATTGGGACCCATCACAACAGGGCTCCATATATTGGGACCCATCAAACCAGGACTCCATATATTGGGACCCATCACACCACGGCTCCATATATTGGGACCCATCACACCACGGCTACATATATTGGGACCCATCACACCAGGACTCCATATATTGGGACCCATCACACCAGGACTCCATACATTGGGACCCATCACACCAGGACTCCATATATTGGGACCCATCACACCAGGACTCCATATATTGGGACCCATCACACCAGGACTCCATATATTGGGACCCATCACACCAGGACTCCATATATTGGGACCCATCACACCAGGGCTCCATATATTGGGACCCATCACAACAGGGCTCCATATATTGGGACCCATCACACCAGGACTCCATATATTGAGACCCATCACATTGGCGCTAAATACAAAAGTGACGAACTCACCCTCCAGAATTGTTATTCCTGAACCCCTGGTTACGATTCCCCCCATAACCCCCTCTGTTGCCCCCTTGGTCCCGCCGACCTCTTTGGGACCAATTACCACCTGGATAAAGCACAACTTAGTTTTAGAGAAATCTTTAGTAGTTAAAACATGTCAGTAGATAGACCAGGTACAATGGGAAAAATAGGTTTTTAAACTTTACATTAATAAATTTAAATTTAACAGAAAAAATGAAATACAAATCATTAAATTTAGGTTTTGATTAAAGTGTGAAAGCACAGCCCAGTAATGAGGGTGGGCCGGATTTAGAACTGTTTAACATAACGACTTTGGTGTGTGAACAGTACAACATGAAAGACTTTAGTTCCAAAGCAGGAATCCCCAAGGTAACCAACCTCCATTGTTCCACCCCGAACCACCGTGATTCCTTCGATCGTTGAAACCTGGGAAGAGAAATTTCAACTTTGTGTTGCAGCAGAATATTCCGATGAAATATTCACAAATCAATAAACCAATTCAACAACAAAAGAATCAACAAATTAATCAACAAATTAATCAACAAACTAATCAACAAAGCAATTAACAAATTAATCAACAAATTAATCAACAAAGTAATCAACAAATTAATCAACGAATTAATTAATCAACAAACTAATCAACAAAGCCATCAACAAAGCCATCAACAAAGAAATCAACAAATAATCAACAAATTAATCAACAAATTAATCAACAAAGTAATCAACAAATTAATCAACGAATTAATTAATCAACAAACTAATCAACAAAGCCATCAACAAAGCCATCAACAAAGCAATCAACAAAATAATCAACAAAGCCATCAACGAATTAATTAACAAGCCTATCAACAAAAGAATCAACAAAGCCATCAACGAATTAATCAACAAGCCTATCAACAAAAGAATCAACAAATTAATCGACAAACTAATCAACAAAGCCATCAACGTATTAATCAACAAACCTATTAACAAAAGAATCAACAAACCTATCAACAAATTAATCAACAAACCTATCAACAAATTAATCGACAAACTAATCAACAAAGCCA
>CH001442.1:8703-39406 GCA_000149265.1 Ciona savignyi | reverse complement strand
TAACACACATGACACACACATATATTGTTACAAGATGGTACACGTAACGTAAGATTATACTCATACAAATAATGACATTATAAGGATACGGTGATTACAAATGAGGAAAATATTTCTTCGGGAATATCAACCCAAACCACCAGATATTAACAAAGATCGGATGCAAAAACTCCGGTGCAATTAAACAATGAAATATTGATTGTAGATCGAACCTGCATGGTCTCTCTGACATCATTATCGTTGCTTTGTTCAACATTCATTGTTTCCACCGCTGGATTCTCATCTGCGGACAAAATGGCGTTAACAACACCCAGTGTTAAATATCCACCTTGCATTGGGTTGAGATATTAACTATAGTGCTGGTAAATCACAAAAGGCGCTAACACAAGGGCAAAATTAAAAGGTGACCCACTATTCCACCAAGCTAACTGGCTCGTTTAAATAACCACCCATAGCGGGTTAAAAGCATATATATAAAATTGTAAAGCACCCATCGTTTCTTCCATTGGAGGCTCGTTCTGAAAGGTATAGCAAAAACGAAATAAATTCTAATTGTAACTTTCATATTAATACGTTTTATAATGTGTTTTAGCTTAAAGTCGATAACGTCAACCTGGTTTGTTTATATCACCGAAGTTTTGGAAACAAAGCCCGCCAATGTCGTCCACCATGTCCATTTCAGGGAAACGAGGAAGACGACGGTCGGTAGCTTTAGCGACGGTCGACAGAATTGGCAGTCTTTTGGCGATATGGGACTGCTCATTTGTCGATTTCCTAGTCAACACGGGTGCCGAGAGAGGACTTGAACGCGGTACCAATCCGCGTGGACCAGACCTAATCGCGGCCAAGGGGAGAAAAATTCAAACATACGGCTCCCGTTTGATCTTACTGGATTTGCCATGTAGTAAAATTAAATGGAAATTTGTCTTGGCGAAAGTCACTAGTCCAAGGGGAAAGGATTTCTTACGAACGCAAGGTTATTGTTTGACCTTAAGAGCCAACGGTTAATCAACTCAAAATTGTTCGACAGCACTTCAATCTCCACGAGAATGACAGCACTTCAATCTCCACGAGAATGACCCGCGCCCAGGAATTTGAAAACTTGTTGCAAATGAGAAAAACTTGACGTTTGTCTGTTCCCTGGGAATCGCCATTGCACATGCTCAATGAATATGCCAATTCCTCTATTGTATGTTATTTGTTTCGAAATTACTTTTATGTTGTATTAAATAATTTATTTTATGTAATTCTATGTTTAAACCATTAAAACCAATCATGCGTTAGTTTTATTACGCTCACAAGGTGATTTTGATTTTATCGTTTTGTCATATTTTTAAGTTCATCAATTGAAATTAGAGACTGGCTGCATAGCACAGTCAGTAAGTATACTTGTTTTTCTATTTTTACTTATTTATTGTGTTCCCTTTACTTAAAAGTTAAATGCCGTTTTTTTCTGTGTTTTTCTACTGAGATTTATATTTATTTCTCAACTTTTGTTATCTTTCTTTTAAAAAAAACCATTAAAGCTGGAAACAAAAAAATAAAAGGGTTGCTGACAGTGGTGCTCCATAGAATAGTAAAATAGTTCCCTAACACAAATTTGAAAAATATAAATAAGAACAGCATGGTATTGGAGATTAAAGTGTATGTAACCGCCTTGACCTGTAATAAGAAAAGTATGTTGTCAAGTAATGAACTAATTCAAAATATTTGATTTAATTAATAAGTTGTCACAAAATGAATTTTGTAAAATTATCGCTTTCCCACCAATTTCTATAAATCGGATAATATCGTTAAATATAAACGAAAACGTAAAGGGAAATCCTTAAATGTTTCAGTGTGGATTTTGATTTCGTCAGCAGATTCACCAGTCTATCACGCTCCCAGAACGTATTACTGACGAGCGCTACGCTCCAATGAACATGGGTATTCCGTTGGAAGCCAAATGACATTCATCCAGTGGTTACGTCAGTGCGACATTTCTGGAGACTGATTACACAAATAAAAGTAACTTCGCAAGTGGCGTGCAAGTCCAAGGCTAGTTTAAAAACTTCGTATATTTATATAGCAAATTTAAAATAATTGTACTACAAGCATATAGTTTATTAAAATAAAATGGTGTGACCAGATTTGTCAAGTGGAATTACAGTTTCTACATTCTTCAGCATAAACTAATGTTCTTACTACAATAATAAAAATAGTAACATGCTGAATTTAAGTTAGGAAAATTAAGGCCAGACGTGCATTTATATCAACGTTAAATGCTTATATCAAAGGAAAAGATAGGAGCCCCGAAGTGAAATTGTAACAAGATGGATAAAGCCATATAAGGAAATTCTTGAATTAAGCAGTAGTAATGCAAATATAGCGTAGAACCAGTTTGAATTCTGAAATAAAAAATAAATTTTGACTTTTAAACTTTTGACAGTTTTAAAAACCATAAATATCCATTTTGTAAGTAACTTCGATTTAGTGGAGTTTAAAAGAAACGGAAACTGCATACACGTGGAGAGTGAAGCTCGTCGTCTCTTCGGTGCTTCCTTCACATCACACATCACCTAACAAAACATGTTTTAAACTTCGAATATCGAAGGTGACTACAAACGCTATTGTTGGGACGAACAATAGATTCTAGAGGTAAGTAAAGCGAGTTTAGCTGACCTGCACGTGTGAAGTAATACTTTTGTCACACTAAACTTTATTCATCTTTTCCTTATTCGTTCGATTTACACACATTAACAATTGACAGGAAATAGGATAACAGTAACAGAATTTTACATGTTTAGCCATTAGTAAAATTAGCACGTTGTTATATAAGTAGGAATTAAAATTGATATGTTTTGAATTGCTACAAGAATCTTCAGGGCACATTCACCTGTCTATGGCTCTCCCCTACATGTAGCTATGACGAGCTACGGTCCATTGAACATGCCTATTTCCTAGGACGCCAAATGACATTCACCCAGTGGTAAATTCAGTGCGACATTTCTTGAGACTAATTATAAATATAAAAGAAACTTATCAACTTGTTCTACGTCCGTGCTAGTTTGAATTACGTATCTATACACCATGGTCAAAGACATTTTAATAACAGCATATAACTGTAATTTAAGCGTTTAATTATTTACTAATCCGTTGTTAATGAAAGACAGTATTAAGAAATGTCCATCTTTATTTTTTTAGATAATATCTCTTTGAACAAACAAAACAAATACACTAAAATATTATACAACACACTTGTGGTACCGATAACATTTCTCGACGCATTATTCGTCGATTTGACCCGGGATTTTGTTTTGTATTCCTCTCGATTTTGCTAACTTTTACGATATCCAACTGCAAACGTGGAAACGGTTTAAAAATCTGAAATCTAAAAAATAATTTTGACTTTTCTATTTCGCACGGTTGCGAAAATCAGAAATACCCATTTCGTAATAATGTTCGATTTAGCAGAGTAAAAGAAACCGAACCCGCAGAAATGTGTAGAGTGAAGCTCGTCGTCTCTTTGGTTCTTCTTACACAACGTGAAAGGTGTTTTCTTAATTTTTTTTATAAAGTTTGCGTCGTTCCCCCAATGTTGTTTTTGAGTTTGCACCGCACATGCGTCGCCTAACAACAACCTGTTTTAAAGGAATCGAATATCGAAGGTGACTACAAACGCTATTGTTGGGTCGAATAATAGATTTTAGAGGAGAAAAAGCAACAAAAGCTGGAATTAGCCCACACCGCATTTCAAGGTACGTAAAGCGAATTGAGATTACCTGTAGGTTTGAAGTAATACTTTTGTAACACTAAACATTGATCATCTCTACCGTATTCGTTCGATTTACACACGTTAACAATTGATAGGTCATAGGATAACAGTAACAGAATTTTACATGTTTGGCATTTAGTAAAATTAGCACGTTGCTACATAAGTAGGAATTAAAATTGATATTTTTTCAATTGCTACAAGAATCGTCAGGGCACATTCACTTGTCTATCGCGCTCCCCTAAACGTAGTTCTGACGAGCGCTACGGTCCAATAACAAGGGTATTCCACTGGAAGCCAAATGACATTCACCCAGTGGTAACTTCAGTGCGACATTTCTTGAGACTGATTATAAATATAAAAGTAACTTATCAACTTGCTTGCTACGCCCGTGCTAGTTTAAATATTACGTATCTATACACCATGGTCAAAGACATTTTAATAACAGCATATAACTGTAATTTGAGTTTTTAATTATTTACTAATCTGTTGTTAATGGAAGACAATGTTAAGAAATGTCCATCTTTATTTTTTTAGATAATATCTCTTTGAACAAACAAAACAAATACACTAAAATATTATACAACACACTTGTGGTACGGTTAACATTCCGAGCGCATTATTCGTCGATTTCACCGGTGATTTTGTTTTTTTCGATATCCAACTGCAAACGTGGAATAATATTAAAGTTAAATACATATTTCGGAGAAAAAGTATTAACTCACGAAAATGGAATTGTCACTTGATGGCTGATTGGATATAAAGAAATTTTTAATTTTTGTAAAACGTAGCAATTATAGCGTAGAGCCGTTTTAAAATTCTGAAATCCAAAAAAAATATTTGACATTTCTGTCATCGCACAGTTGTAAAAATTTGTCTTCGCACAGTTGTAAAAATTTGAAATATCCATTTTGTAATGAATTTAGCAAAGTTGTGAAAGAAGCCGAAACCGGAGAAACGTGGAGGGTGAAGCTCGTCTTCTCTTTGGTGCTTCCTACACAACGTGAAAGGTGTTTTCTTTATTTTTATCGAAGGTGTCTACAAAACTTTCTATGATGTCCTGTACGTTGTTTGATGTTGTCTGAAAAAAATTTGTTTTTATCAAACTATTAAATGACTGCTGGTAGAGGAGAGATCAGTAAAAAAAGTTATTTTGATTTGTAATCTGTTTTCTTTAATTTATCGAAGGTGACTACAAACGCTATTGTTGAGTCAAACAATAGATTCTAGAGAACGCGCAGCAAAGGTTTGAATTAATCCTTATTTACATTTCGTGGTATGATAAGCGATATTAGCCAATCTGGTCATGGGACGTAATGTTTTTGTTGTACTTTACAAAGTGTACAGGTAAAAGGTACCAAAATAACAAAGCTCACAGATTCCACATTTTAATTGTCTTATTGTAATATCTGATAATGCTACACATGTTATAAAAAATATATTTCTGTATGACTATTACATCTATAAGGTTGGCATATATTTTAAATTGTTATTCTAAACTGGACTACGTTTTTACACGTGCACAAAAAAATCATAAAAATTTGTATCATGTTTATATTAATGACGCATTTCGTTTTATAGCATCTTATTCAAAAATTAACATTACGGAAATCATACATACATCAAATTATAGTCCACTGGTTGCATATATTTTTAAAGCGTATGTTCAAAACCATACTTGACACTTCACGTCACTAGGGTTATAGGAGGCGTTCAATTAATTATTCTCCCTATCTCTCCAATGCAAATTGACCTCAAAAACGGCTGTCACTCAAAATTCAGACATAGAAAGTCTTAGATTTTTTCACAATTTAAAATTAAAGCTTGGATCTGACCCCTAAACTCAAAACCCCACAAAATATTGTTTAAAAATTTTGAGCGCATACCTCTTCGTACATCGGCAACTTTTTCCCAACAAAACAGCTAGCAGATGCACAATCAACACCTTTATTTCACAAAGCTCTGCTTCACGATTACAAAACTTTACAGCTAAACGAGAACACCGGCGCTCAGCCTAGCACATGCTGCTTTCAACCAAACAAACATTGGGGAATCACCACTATTGTTACTCAGCAAAACACTCGTTTAAAAACACTGACTCATGGAGGGTACCACTCGTCACATCCTGTCGTTCATAGAGGTCTTAATTGGTTATACGCCATCTATACATAAACGAAACGCTTGAAAATAGATTATATACATTTATCATTCTAGTAACCTTGTGGGCTCACGCTTTCTTTTGTTGGTTATTGACCGAGGCGTTGTCTGATCTTGCCTCTGCTTGCTGAAGGCTGCCTAACGGTCTTTCGCGAGCAGCGAAGCGGAAAGTCTATAATTTCGCTTTCTACAGAACGCCTACTAATTATTATAGTCACCAATAATTCTTCGTCGCTAAATGTCTTTTCTCTAATTCAAAATATGATTCCATGTTCACTATAATTGTATTTTACGTCTTTAAATACTCGTGATGCATGTTACGTATTCTAAATACGTATTATAACGGTATGTAAATTATTTGGCATTTACCAAGGTTAATACTTTTTAACGGTAAAAACGCGGAATTTCCCATTATAAATCAAGTGAAATGTACATTTTTAAACAAATTGCTACACTTCTGATTTTAATATACATTGTATACAAAAACGTAAAGAGAGATCGGTTAAAGTTTAAGATTGGGTTTTGTAATAGTCAAACCACATTCACCTTTCTATCGCGCTCCCTAAACGTAGTTTTGACAACCGCTACGGTCTATTAAACATGAATATTTAATAGAATTCACATTCATTCACTGGGAACTTTAGTGCGACATTTCACGAGATTGATTACCCGAGGAATAATCGCCAGCGGCGTGCAAGTCATTGGTAGTTCAAACATTTTGTACGTCTATACAACATGGTAAAAATCAGAATATTATAATACCAGAATATAAAAATCAAAATATTATAATACCAGAATATATCGGTCATTTCCATGTTTAGTTATTTACATATAATAATTTTTATTGACACAATTTTTGACACCGAAATTTTAAACCCATACCAAGTTGGTATAAATTTACAATTCAACCATTGTCGGTTAAGTTACACACACAAAACGTGGTCGTGTCTTCGCGCGATGTCTATGGATTAGTGACGTACAAGGGCACTTTTTGTTAAAGAAAATAAATCCAAATTGTGTCTCACACATGGTAAAATATGTATTTCCATCAATGCCAGCAGATCACGTTTACTTACAAAAGAGACAACCCAATACTGTGCAATGTAACACTCTTGTTGTAATGTATAATTGTTGCTACCGGAGACGAAATAATCGTTTCGTGGTTCTAGGCGGGCCCATTTATTATTATTGTGCTTATTATCCACTGTGACTTCCGTGGGTGGACCAACAAGTTTTCAGTTAGAAAATGAACCGCATCGGTTATAAAAAATCAGAGTTTCTTTTTATTATAATTGGTGGTAAAAGTTGATACGAATATACGGTAGGTTAATAGGATACGGAATATGAAGACTGTTTGAGAACAATACCTCGATACGACACGGTTGATACGGAGATATGATTTTCTGTAGCAAATAAACAAAATTGGCCGACTCTACGAATTCAGCTGAGTCATAAGTAGCATCCATATTTACCAAGTTTTTAGCGGTTTTAACGGTAAAAATGCGGAATACAATCATACACTGCCGCTTATACAATTTATTACATTTAACCCTTGATGTAAAATACAATCGTTAAACACAGACATCAATGGTAAACTAATTAAATAATGGGTCGAGATCGTTATCAAAGCCGTTTGAATATAAAAACATGTGGAGAATCAGATGCTTTTGTGGTGGTTTTGCGTGCTTATAGCTATAGCACTGAACCTGACCTGAATTCTCCAACTAATTAAACTACGAATTGACTCCGTCTCGGAAGGTATCCTAATTGTATCTTATAAGCTTATACAGTAAAACACATACACTTCAACTGGTTGCCTAAACATGCTCGGAGCCGCGCCCGAGCAGGCGATTTATTTTTGGTCCTTATTCCAAAACGCGTTTTCGATAATAATTTATACAATGCGTTTATACATAAAACGAAAGCTTGCCATACGTATGGCATGGGGAATATATACCGTTGGTACGCACATAAGGTGAGGCACAAAGGTTTTTAGAACAGCCCACACAGCTGTGCAGCAATAAATAATGGCTTAATTAAACAATTTAACAAAATTTAGTATAATGTGCAACAAGTATTACACAAGCCGCGAATGTCGCTACATACAAAAAGATTCGAGTCACAATTTTTAAAACGAAGTATAAGAAGCTTTACACAATATATACATTAAGACATAAGATCAGTTTATGTGGCTCGCTCACGATCACACAAAGATTTGCGATAAGTTGCTTCATTAACCTAGCGGCAGTCTTCATTTCGACGCTTCTAACTATTTCATGCTTGTCATGAAACAAGCCGTTCACGCGGCGCAGAGGCTATTGCCCTCGAGGGTGGAATTATATACAAGAAGTACAACATCTCCTCCGGCAATATTGACCTTTTCCTCATGCCATTTCTTATTAATATTGATACTCTTGAATCCAACGTTTACAGAACTCGTCAGTGAGATACTTCATCTGTACTACATGTCACTGTCAGTGGCGGAATAATTGCAGGGTAGAATTTTAACAAAATGATTCAGTGTCATCGGTAGGTCTTTTCCGACCTCTAGCGGTACTTATGTAGGCGCTATGGAATTGATGATGTTTTTCAATTCAACAAGCACAGTATGGTGGAAGATCCTCATCGAGACATTTGTCCAGCAATATTATCCAGTATTAATTTACGCGGAGCGAAGAATCAAATGCGTAGCGAATCAATCGCTCCCACGCCCAATCTAATTGACATGGAGTATGCGGGTTAGATTTCCATCTTATATTCTGTGTCAGCCATCTTATATTCTGTGTGTAGCCATGAAAGCTGTCTCTCATATCTTGCAGCTCCTCGTTGGCTCAGAAGGTATCGGGACAGGATAAGTCGTGTAGCAACTCTAGCATGTTGCACTCAGTCGAGCCAAATAAAATGTTTAAAGTGTGCTTTATACCAGAAATGTCCAGCATCAATATTGTGGCATGAATAGATCAGTAGTTTAAGTAGCAGAATAATGGCTGGATGGCGTGCTTTGTAGTCCAGACAAATACCATTATTGAGAAACGGGTTCAGTTTGTAGATCGGTGACGTAGAAAGCGAATGTTGGAAACGCATCCGTTCTAAGAATTCCCGACGTTGAACGTAGCGCACGAGGGCTCACCCAGCGATCGAAGTTCTTCCTCGTCAAACAGAAATTTTATTTTGTCTTTCTTTTCTACCTTGTTCTTTAGGTATGCACAAAAACACAAAATTCATAACGTGCTTATCTCCGATCGATGCATGGACGAAAAATCACTAATGAATTTCTCTGCCGTTAAGCAGTTGGTTGTTGTCAGAAATACTAAATGCACGTCATCGGTTGCAGAAATATCGGAGGAGGGAAACATATCACCCACGTCACAGTAAATTCTTTACAACTTACTGAGCATGCTGTGGCTTAAAGAGAGAATCCGGTTCGTCTTCTTCATTCAGAGAGGTGTCTAGCGACGGTTCTTTTATAAGCCAATCAAGGGGTTCCGAATAGCGGCAGGTGCCACACGTAGATTTGGTGCGAAGCGACTTTCCGGGCACCGATGTGCCACTGCGTTTTCGTTGCCGATCAGTAGTATTACGTCACCACCAGGAATTTGTGGAAGGTCCACTCCACGTAAGTACTTCTATTGGTTCAGTTTATTTGGCTGTGAGATCTTGCTTGGCGTAGAGGGAATTTCCTTAAAAAACGCGACGTCAGACTGTTGAAGCTCTTCGTCGCCACCAAGAGAAATGTCGGTTAATGAGAAGGAAGTCGTTCCAACATTGATCTGTTCCGAAGGAGTCATTGTACAAAGTTTAAAGTTCGCGGCCCGATGACTTGAAATAGCCTGAAGCTGATTGCTCAGTCAACAGTCACCAAATGTAGGGTTTGCACCAGAATCGAGATAAGCGTATATATACTCTATTTTTCCTCCGCTTTTAACGCGCACGGAAACTATGTTTAATTATGCGGAGTAGGTTTCACGGTATTATTATTTGTATTTAACATTATTTGGGGAATTAAGTATCATACCGAATAATACTTAGTTTAGCTTTGTGCAATGTTGGAGTAGGTATATTAAATTAAGGTTGTATGAGTCTATTTTGTCCTCGATGTATAGCTGGTAACGGTTGACGAAGGACCACTAGTCCATCGGATCTCCATCAATTTTTTCGACAACTGGTTTAGGTAGGAAGCGTTTACATACATCGTGACGGTTAATGTGTCGGAGTGGTGAATCTCGTCAGATACGAGACGGGGATAGTTGTGTACGTCGTTGGTGATTAAGCATTGGGGAGCGAACAGCATATCGGGACGGACGGGTACGATGCTGTGTTGTCGCGTCTTCTCTTTCGTTCAACCAGAAACGGTGACGAAAGACTTCCTGCAAACAAAAGGCGGAATGTTCGAGTGCGGTCGGTGTATTAGCGCTGCGTGATTTTTCAGCGGGGATGATGTCTGCTTTGTCAGCGGTGTCGTAGAGCCGTATCAGCCAATTTTAGTTTTTGATAGGATTTACTGTCAGTAAGTTTTCTTGCAATTCCCCCTCTTTTAGCTATTTCTTTGAGAATTTTTGTTTAAATTCCTCTTCTTCTTCAAGAAGGTTTCTGTTCCTTTCAACCGTTTCTAAAACCAGTTTTTTTTTCTTCTTTTCTGAAAATCAAAATCTTGTTGTCGCGCAAGTCTAGCCAGTTCAGCTTAACCGTCTATCCTTTAAGCTGCGCACCGGGTTTGTAGTTGTTAGAATATTTACTACATCTTGTTTGTCACTGGGTGTTGCGGGAAATTGAATGGTGCCGATGTATCAGGTCGCTTCGTTTGTTCAATGCTGCAACACAAAAATAGTGGTGCTTCTCACATGAATGACACTTTGCGGTATTAATTATTTTTGTATTCAACAGATAGAAGATTGCACAGAAAAAGTGGGAACGAAAGATTATAGCACAATAGGGAACACACAATCGGCGATCATTGGGAGATTGGAATTCAAGTCCAATAGCAAGAATGGAGCCGGATCGCCCAGCGGAGGTAAGTCATGTGATGTTTCCGCATAACTTTAATTGTTTAATGATCAATGATGATTGCTGGCAATACTAAGATGAGATTTAGTGTATTGTGCTCTTAACCAATGTGTTACGTTCTTTCGCGGTGCTTACTCGACCAGACGTAACACGATACAGGACTCGTCACAAAACGCACAACCCCAGCAATATCAAGACCTTTATCCTATTCCAATTTTACGTTAGAATATTACTTAAATTTGCAGTTTTTAAATATTTTACACAGTAGGCTAACTTATAAACTTCACTTCTATACAAAACGGAAGAATTATTATACGTACCTTATTTACATATTTTTGATCCAAAGGCCACGATTGTATGCTTTGTGAATGACCACAGGGAAACTCCATTTAAACACATAATTATGAAAAGATTAAATTTATTTAATGACCGATATCTCGAAATCAAAATAGACTTCAGCTTTATTTACAACGAAGTAAAAAAGTTAGCTAGGGAATTTTCCTACAATATAAATTCTAGTCACAAATAAAATATTGTATTATTATGTGTTTGAAATATATGAAGGAGGATCCCAAGGAATATCTAATCTTTCTAGGGTTTGTTGCAAGGACTGACACTAATGAAGCATTAGTCAATATAGTTCGGATAATCTGACTTTTTATTGAAGACCTCATGTAGAGCAAGGCTCAGTATTGTGCTAGAATAGCATGTGTCTTCTTGATACGATTTGTTTGGTGATTCTTTCAAGAATGGTTGTCTAAGATGACACCAAGATACATGGCTTTCTTTATTCAACTTAGTTAGGCGTTGTGAAACAAGGATGGCTGGCATGAGGGATTAGTTTTGCATCATCGTGAACGTGACTACAGCCGTATTTGCAGGAACAGAGCGAAGATCGTTGTTTATTTATTGCCCATTTCTCCAGAAGATTAATGGTTTGGTATAATGCATGCTTACACAAGTGCAGCCTTTTTATTTTTGAATTGGCGCTATGGAGTATCCAGCAGGAGGTTCCTTGGCAAGGGAGGTAGGATGGCTTGGGGTGGGACAACCTTTATTGTCATGTTTCATCTCGGTGCAGCCATGCCGTTTTGCATATGGCTTATCCACGAGATTACTATTTCATTAACATGACACTTTTGCAGAGGGATGGTCATAGAATTAAAACTTACATTGGAATTGGTTTTAAAAAAACTTTTTTTTAATTTAATGGCTTCACTTTGATAGGCATTTTGTGAAAAAATGTGTATAAAGAGTCTTATACCGTTAAGTTTAGGTTTGATGATGTTTCCAACAAGCAGTCCATTGCTGTCTTAAGCTAAGGGCAAACAACTGTAGTACATTATGAGTTAGTGATCCAGTGTGAGTATAGTAAAACGTGTAAATTTTTTGGTGAAAGTATTCATGGTTTGATTTCCGAAGAGATCCGATCTTAATCAAAACAACGATACTTGAGGATTCTTCACCTCCTTACACAATTTGCGCTAAGACGCCCGTTTTCTGGAGCAAATAAAAATTTTGTATACACTTATGCGTCCCATTCTGCAGAATGTTCAACCGTAAGAGTGTGGGAGCGTCTCGCGCAGCGGTTAATAAGCTAATGTACACCACAGGAGAGGAGTGTCATTATATGTTCTTTTGTTCAAGCGATAGGATTTTTTCTAAAAAAAAACATGTTAAAACATGTCTGAGTGGCTATGTGTTTGTTCATAGCGTGACTATAGATTGCTTAGCCAACTCCAATTTTTTAAAATATTAATTCAAAATTACGTAATAATTGTACGCTTTATTCCTTGGAAAATAAAACACTAAAAAAATTAGTAATTACAACTTTTCGTGTTCGCTTCAAAAATAAAACACAAATGTTGAAATTCGTTTCTTCATGGTCATTTTAGTTACTTCCTTTAAAATTTGATTTCAATTTTAAATTCTTCACTGTTAAAGCGTGTGACAAAACACTCAATCATTAGAGAGTAATCTCAGAACGAACATTTCAATCTACTTGGTTGGGTAGACTGTCGTTACGAATGGGGTGCTTACACACGATAACAAGTTCACTGCAATGCAAAATATTTTCGTTGGTAGGCATAGTTTCAATCATATTGAAACTTAATTTTAGCAATTATTTTTGTTTACATGATTTTCGGATTTTTTTACTCTTAACACCATTGTTAGCGGCATAAACTAGAGAAATCAGCCGAATTTGTCTAATTGGTGGATTAAAAATTACCAACTAAAGTGTTCTACACAGCAATACTTATATATTTTTGTTTAACGAGCTAGGTTTCGAACTCATGCTGGGCTCTTCACCAGGACCGTTTTTTTGTATAAGAGTCGGTATATGTATCGGTCGCGTTTCGGCCACACGACCGTAAAGCCACGCTTATATTTGTTCGAAATGGAAGTTTCAGCAGACCCAATAGAAATAAATATTTAGTTCTTTTTATCGTTATTCTGGAAACGTAGATGTATGTACGGAAATATCCTCACTTTTAAATAAACAACAATTCACATACTTTAATGTAATTTAATAAAGGCTTTTCAGCGTTCATTGTTTAGTTGTTTATTGTTTAGTTGTAATAAAATATGTATTACAGGGACCACCTTCAATTAATATACCAGAAGGGGCGCAAATTCAAGAATTGCATGTTCATATCAACGACCCAGCTGCACCACGTGTGAACATTCGGACACTTGGCAAGTATTAATAATAATAATAATATTTGCAATTGTATCTTAAATCACCTTACTAAGTTATTTAAACAAATATGTCGACGTAAAGAAAAGCAGACCATGTTTGACACAATGTCGCACGACAAGACTCGTTAAATGTTTTGTTAAATTTATTAAATATAGAATGCCACGAACACAAATCTTGGAAATTTTGAATCAAGCAGACCTAAGTTAAGTCCACCTTTGCAGTACCATGCTGAAATCAAGCTCCCTCTGTTAACATACACAATGAGTAATATTTGGGATATCGATTAATACAGGTTGAAAACGCCCCGCAGGTATTAATAGGTAATGATCTTAATATATCGGGTGATTTAGAGAAATCAGTTCAAACAAATAAGGAATATTGCAAAACGAAAAGTAATAGTTCAGAATATAGTAATACCTTTGAAATGTACCAATTATGCTCCAGAGAAGTTCGGGTAAATAAGCAAGCTTATGATGACAGTAATTTCACTTTAGTCATCCCACAAGCATAACTCAAAACGAAACATTAAACAACCTTTCTGCAGATGCTGGTATACAAATGAATGACGAATGCGAGTTAACCTACCATGCACGAGCGAGTTAGGCAAACCCGATTGGAAACCCGCATAATCACTGAACCGTGATAAAATTTAACTGGGTTAACTCGCAAAATTTGCCCATGTAAAGAGGCTTACTGTCGGCCAGTGTGGTTCTGACTAAAACCGCAAGAGTAGCATCGTCGTTTAATCCTTAGAAAATCATTTCTTTTCCTTCTAGGTATTCCTAAGAACAATTTAAGCTAATCTATTTGATGTCGCTTACCACAATTAAAACATTTATCGACTAATTTTATTGGGCCATTTTGAGACTTATTGGACCTTGTAGCGGACGATGCCGTTCTCCGATTTTCACTTGCCTTCGCCTTTTAAAGCACTGGTATGTTTTCTTTGAATGATTTTCTATGCGTTTCTTCTGATTTTTCTATGCGTTTTTTTCTCCTTTCAATATACTACGTCTTAGCATCGTGATACTATAAAGAGTGGAAGTCGCGAAAAAATTTACGCTAACTTGAATTAAAAAGTCTGAAAATCGTCTGAGATAATCAGAATGGTAAATTTGTGGCCAAGACAATAGCTTATCGGTAAACGCTTTGCTAATAACGTATATTCGTTTTTTTATATTATTTTAAGTGCTCTTGTGGCCTTATCATCAACTATTTCCTTAGGTTAAGTTTAAGGTTCTGAGTTTCATTTCTTTCCGCTTCTGGACAAACCGGTGCTCGGGATATTTTATTTGTAACGCTTCTTTTTTCATCTCTTCTGCAAACTCACTCTTTCGGCTAAAACATTTGCTGTTTGTACTTTTATTAGGGAGTTTGATTTCGAGAGCATTCTTTCTTGTCGGAACTAAATGACAGCTATTTTCGAATCTTGTTTTGGTTAAGCCAGAAGTTCTTTGCATTAAATTAAGGAGAACATTAAAGATAACCCTTCGCGTTCAGTTGATTCGATTTTCTGCAGAATCTTTTTCATGTTGAACTTTATCGCTGATAAATCATAACTTGCATTTTGGTCTTCAACAAGTTCACTTGCATTTATTACGGCAATATCCATTGTTAATTCACCTTCCATTTGTTCGTAATGTTTGTAGTTATATGTATGTTTCTTTATAGGTTCATTTTCTTCACTAGATAAGTTCCGCACGCTGAGGTCTGTTTGAATTCTTCGAGTCGCGCGTTTACAGATTCGTTTTAGTTTCAAACGACGTGCTGCTCTCTTTTGGAAGTTTCGTCTCCATAACGCACTAAAATTGCCAAACCCTAAAGTTACTTGTTTTTGCTTTGCAAAATTACCACTTTTTCACTTGTACAAACTAAAACAAATAAACACCATTTAAATAATACGAAACACATAACAAACAATGAAGAATATAAAATAAATACCTGAATACCTGAGGATTTAGTTACATTCGTTACAATAATAATAAAGTGGATGGAGATTTGTAAACACATTGTTCTGCATATAACGTGGCGGAGTTGGTGTTATACAGCAATTTAATTAGTTTCTGGACATCCGACAAACTGTTGTTTTACATCATAACCATGCGTTGGTAATAACATGAAAAATCAACAATTCAAATTCATAAAAAATGTATCAAGATTCGAAATGCTTTAGATAAAATTATCATGCAGCAGGATGTAAAAAGTTTTAAACATCACTCATTTTTACCTTGTACCTTGAACCGGAGATACCTAACTAATGGTCACAGCTGTGTTAAATCATCATTTAGTACAGAGAGTGTCTATGTTGCCCAAATAATCAGTGCCACAAGTATAAGCATTAAAATATGTTTGAACTTGTCATTTAGTTTAGTTTAGTTTATTTTTTGCTCCTTCGTTACAATAAAGAAGAATACAACATTTGTTACAAATTAAGGAGACAGGATGAAACGGCAAAACTACAGTAGTTAAAACACGCCAGTGACTAGACACATTTCAAGTTATGGGGAAAAAATGACGTGGCCGTTAAACCTTACATTAAAATAAATAAATTTCAACAAAAACACAATTTAAATCAAAATTAACTAATTAAATTTGATGTTATTCATTTCCACTTTATCGTGGTAAAGGAGTTTATGTTTGTAATGAACCTAAGAACAATGCCTTCATAGGATCAGAGCAGTTGATGGGTTAATTGGGTACGGATAGCCGAACCTGTAGGCAGGCAATTTAACCAGCCATGTTGTCTTGCCGAGAACGTAAGTCAGGCCTTAACGGAAACTAAAATCCCAGCAAACATAACATGGAACCTGAAAAACACAAACCACTCGCCGATGATTGGGCCTTCATGAACTGAATAAAGTTTTTATTCTCCAGTCAATTTAGTTTCTTTGTCTAAAAACTATAATACGAATTTTTGTTGGACAGTAGTGAAGCTAGCTCCATTCGGGAATAACGAATTCTTGTTGGACAGTAGTGAAGCTAGCTCCATTCAAGAATAACGAAAAGCTTTAACGCCGGCACCTACCAACACAGAGTTCTAAAGAGAAAGCATATTTTGTCATAGAGCCTGAAAAGTACGATAAAATCTGCAATCGGACTGGCCTAGCAACGCTACGGTGCACACAGGCGCCTTTCCAGTGCTGATCAAATAAGCAAACGGTATAGAATCTCATCCTGTTGGTTAAACACATGGTTTACACTTACTTCTTTATGGTGTTAATATAGTTAACGCTTACGTGCAGAAACATTTGACTCTGACCTACCTAATAATATATAAGATATCAATATTTCTTTAATAAGCAGAAGCAGTCCGAAATACTAATCAACACGTGTTAATTACCATGAATATTTTGTAGTTAGTAATTCGTTTGTTTTATCATCAAGTGTAGTTTTTAGACAAAGAAACTAAATTGACTGCTAGACGAATAAAAACTTTATTACTATAAATATTAAGGTACAAATAAATAAACAAAAATGCTCAGGACTATTTAAAGATACATTATTGTTCAATAACATATTTTTTCTGATTACAATCTATGTTACAGCTAAAGAATTGCAAGAGAAATTAAACAATAATGCAAAGGAAGTAAGCGATCATTTCGTGCTACCAATTGATATAGAACGTACCATAAAGAGAGTCAATCTTCAAATCTGCAAAGTAAAACAACATGCAGATGCTGATTGGGAGACTGAAGCATCTTCATTGGAATGGAGAATGTGTATGGAACGAAAGCAGGCGCAAAGAGTCTATGGAACAAGTGACCCAAAAATATCGATTAACGAAATATTTGATACAGCAAAGAAAATTGCAACAGATGAAGCTGAACTCAAGTTCAAAGATGAAAATTCTAAAAAAACGTATATCAAGAAACATGGTAACGCTGTTTGTCTTACGGGATTACCAGGGATCGATAAAACAACATTGACAAAGACGGTGACTCAGTCCGTCCTGAACAAATTAATTCTTTCTGACACACAATATTTCTTTTACATCCTAATAAGAAATGTCAATTTTGAAAAAAATGTCTCGGTTAGCCAGTTTCTTATTGAAAACAGTTTGCCAGGGCAGGCCTACTCTGATGAAGAATACAAAGCCATAACTCAAGAGTTGCAGAACAACCCTAATGTTGTCATTGTGATGGACGGTCTGGATGAAGCTGGAGTTTCCTTCTCCACCACCACTCATTGCTGTCAATTGAATACAAAAGAGAACCCAGTAGACATCATCAAGAACTTGTTTAATGCTACTCTCCTAACAAATGCTGTTAAATTAGTCACTTCTAGACCAGGTCAATTTTATCAGATACACCAGGATTATCGTCCAACTATTGTTCTTGAAGTACTTGGGCTAGATAAAGCTGCACAAGAGGAACTAATTAAACAGTTATGTGGCGAGGAAAAGTATCCTGGGATTGAGGAGTTACTGGAGCAAAAGGCAAACCTATCTGCCATGTGCTATGTACCAATCAATTGCATTTATATCATTGACAGCCTTCTCTCTGGAGTTAGTGACATAAATTCAATGACGCAAGTGTTAATCTCAATACTTACCAAGTACATTTCTTCTGGACATCTGAAAAATATGGACGAAACAGAGCTCACATTGGAGTTGATCAAACTTACTGAACTGGCATTCAGAGGATTTTAAAAAAAGAAGGTTGTTTTTGACAAAAAGGACTTTGAGGAAGTAGATATTCCGGATCGAGTGGTTGCAAACTTTATGCATACGTATGTTGAACAATCATCACGCATAAAAATAAAAATCTTGGATGGTAAGAAGCGTAGTTACTTTGCTCATCTTACCTAACAAGAGTTTTTTGTGCGATATACGTGATGCTGTTTATGCCATATGAACCACTTGCCCAGAACCAGTCAATGTTTAAAGATGCTCATTGGGATGTTGTCATTCGATTCATGTTTGGTCTTTGCGACTCTTCCGCTTACAAGGAGATGGGAGACATCTTCTCTGCTTCACGGATCAGAAATTTTGATATAAAGAAAATGATGCTTTTAGAAATAGTTTCATGTCAGGATTTATGTGACGATGACACACTCATTAAAGTATCTGGTTGGGTAAATGAATTTAATGACAAGGAAATATCGTCCACATTCGATAAGAGCCTTCCAAGTCACGTGAAATTAAACCTTCCAAATGATTCATCTAAAGTACACGACGTTGCGATTGCCTTGAAGTCGTGTTCAGCATCTCACAACTTGAGTGTGGCGGCAATTAGAACAACTAAACCTCTAATCTTCTTCCGTGGTTTACAACATTCAACCTATCTCAAGGTTAGTTGAAAAAGTTAAAACAAAACTATTCTGTGTGGAAGTATTATTGGAAAAATAATAACTTCCAATTTAAAAATAACCACACTTTTTTAAGTTAAATACAAGAAGCTCAGTTGAGTATTGCCCCCACTGCTTGTTAATGCATCATTAAATTTCAATCCCTAAATATCTGGCACATTTATTTAATAATTGGTGTTCAATATTTTTATTTTGTTTAGATTAAGCGGTTAACATTGCAAGAGGTGGACATGACCAACCTTACTGAATATTTGATCCAACATATGAACGACATTGATAAACTCGAACTGATCGGTTGCGAACACCTGAGTGCCGCTATGAAGAAGCTAGGTCCTTCTATTAATCAACGATCAAACAAGGTAACTGGTTGTTACATGAAAGGTAACTTTGTTTGACGTGTTGACGTGTAGAATATATTGCATGTTATGTAATGCTGTTTCTATACGATTATCAACATAGCATAAACTTTATACAACCTAACTTATGGTTCGGATTGAAACATAAGAACTTATCATAAATATACGTTTAATGTTTATTAGGCTGCATATAAGTTTGATTGGGAACCACTGGTCGAATAAATAGGGCCTCTATGTAATGAATAGGTAAATGTGATGTGTTTAGTTTTAATGTTGTTGTTATTGTGTTATGTTTGTTTGTTTAGGTTTGCACCTTTTTTATATTTACCGTCACTTCGAGAAGTGCACTATCAATTTACGATTTTGAAATCCCTGCGTTTCTCTCAGACAAATATTTAGCACTGATGGTTTTCGTTCCTTTGCCGTTGTCCGATCTAATTGGATTATGGGGTTTCGTATTTGTTTAAATTTGTGTCATCTATTGCTTGACACTTAATCTGGACTGGATAGAAGGATAGAATATTCATGTTTATCCCAGTGAATGGGTTGGTGAGGTTTCGTATTTGTTTGAATTTGTGTCGTCTATTGTTTGACACTTAATCTGGACTGACATTTTCTAGATAACAGTACTCATAGGCGGGTAGTATTAAAATGTAGATGGGTTCGGCGGCATCCTTCCCGGGAAATTTTTGTATATTTTTACACTTAAATTAGACATTTTAAATGTGTTTACGCCCATTGAATAATGTCTGAATTAAAAGGAAATACACGCTTAGGTTGGTGTAGGTTAAAATAATTAAAATATGTTGCCTTGCCGCTTTGTCCCTCTGTCTTTAGTAAGTTGCGTCACAATTATTTACATGTCCTTAAAAGGTCAAACCTAATCTGCACTCTTAGATAATCCGCCGATCAAAGGAACAAATATCGTCACAAAATGCGGCTGCGTTCTGTCTATAATCGAAACATTACGAGAAAAGCGTAATTTAGTCGAAGTTCAAATTTTAAAATTTATATATTTCTAGAAATTGGTTTAAACGACCGTTTTGCGATTTGTTTTATCAATAGTTATTATCGGGTCATATAGGTTATTAGTTTTATGTTTATTTATGCGATGCTTTATAGTTTTTAAACGTTCACGTTATGATAAGTTGTAAAAATTTGGTTGTAATACGAAATATTGAGTTAAAATCAAACATCCAGCGTGTGAATGATGTTATGTATAATTAAAGTGTATTAACTAACCATGCTTATATGTACCTGTTTTGTTGCTGGCACACGATGCGGTGCAATTACGCCCAATTAAATGTCGGTAAAGTAATCTTTCGAAATAATAATGAACGCGCCAACGGTTAAAACTACAAGTAGACGTAAAAGTTATCGATTAGCCAAAAATATTTGAAGCGATCGAAAACGTGTTTTAAAATATTGAATTTTAGCCTCCAAATTCCAAGGGTTGCCCATTTCTACTGGAGGATTAATTAAATTACTAATTTGTCAAATAAGATCTGATGATATAGTGGGGTGCATTTCACGCAATTCAGCAGCCCAGAACATGGCAGTAAACAAATTGTCATTTGATTGTATTTCATTCTGAACAAAAAAGAACACTTTGAACCGACATACTATACGTAGATACTAGATTCTAGATAGTATTAATGCAACAAAAAGTAGTTGTAATCGCACAATCCGGAGGGTCGTTGTCACAACCAGCAACATGCTGTTGTCATGTGCCCTTATTAGAGGCAGTCAGTCATTGAACAAATGAAATATAATTATTGGTTGGACATAACCTAAACTAAAGTAACATTTTTTAACACATGCAACACAGTGTAATAGCTCCGGTAACCAAATTGTGGGTACCTTTACCGGCCGTATTAGTCTGGTGGTTAATAAGCTGGGTTGTCATGACTTACAGGTTCCAGGTTTGATCTCCATTCTGACTAAACTTCTGCGTTGTGTCTTCGGGCAAGTTACTTAATAGCCATTGCCTTGATCCAGAATTGTTTAAAATTGAAGTAATTTGACGATTACCCATGTTCTGTTATAATGTCCTTCATTAAACACGCGTATCCTATAGGACAGCGGTTCTCAAAGTTAGGGTTGCAGCCCAAACAAGGGTCGGAAAATGTTAAAACAATTGGTCGCACTATCACTGCCTGTCTGTTTCTGTCTTTATAGCGTACCGGTAGGTACTTAAAAAAGAAATAGATTGCTGACATTAAAAATGAACTTAGCAACTAAATGCCAAAAATCATCCATACAAATACAATCGCTATTTTTTCATGTTAAAATACAGTGTTTGAGGCTTAGGTCCACGAGATGTTCAAAAAACAGATTTGGTCGCCCACAACAAAGTTTGGGAACCGCTGCTATAGGATAAACATACGTGAGTATGCTATAAATTACAACGTACCTGAAATTGAGATTTTGCATACAGTATTTACATTCTTTTACAACTTTCCGAGTTGGCATATCGTGTAGGAGTTGGTGGTGTGGTTGATTTAGCTGGGTTTTTATTTAATGGGATTTAATAATTACCTGGATTAATTCATCTAAGAAAATATAATATTTTCATTACAAATGACATTTTTATATAAGCAGTAGCAGTACCACCAACCTTCTGATTGAATAAGGGTATTAAATTCCGCAGCATTTTCTGTTTAACCTGTAGGCTAAGGTACTACTTATACAACAAAACAAATACACAATTCTACTATCATATATATAACAATCATATTCTCAATATGTAGAAATATTGTAACATGAAAAAAAGTTCTTACCATTACTGCCTTACCGTACGGTAACATAAATTATGTAATGCTTATCAGGTGAACATTCTTATTTTTAGAAACATCAGGCTGGGTGTCAAGGAAAACCTGTATTGCAGATTTAAAGTTCTGTAATCGCGAAGCGAAATATTTTGTGTCTATACAGCTTTTGCAGAAACCACTTATGTTTTCTTAACAGGCGTTTTTGAGGACTATATTTAATTTAGCAAATTTAATAAATATTCGTAATATTTTAACGTAAACATGTTCCGGTATCTTTTAATTACAGTCAAAGCTTAAAATTGGTAATGATCAAAGCATTGATATTTATTGTGGTGAATCGCTGGTTCGATTTATGTATATTATTCGTTTTAACACAATTTTTGCTTGTGTACTATTTAAACGTGTTAATGACTGGAAAACTATTTGCGTCGTAGATTACGACCCATTGCAGTAAGTTTAGTTGGTGCAATGTCCGCTGTTTTTATTACAAACGCGACACATTTAACAAAGTTGAAATAGCCATCCACACCTTATCTGTCCCCGTGACCTATATTTATTTGCTATATATTGCCGTGATTTTATGAACAAAAAAACAAATAGCAGAATGAACTAACTTACAGAAATGCCGATTAAAAACAAGAAGTTGCAGTACGATTTATGTATGTAGTCACTATCAGAACACAGTATCAGCCACCGACGATTGCGACGAGGAAGACAGCCTATAAGGTGAACTTTTGGATAATACGACGAGCAGCAGCCAAATGCGCCTGTCCCTACAATAACAAGAGTATTAAGAAAAATCAGGGGTGCTATTATATAACCGGGTATCATATACACAGTGGTAGATGATGTTTTACCCCAAACATGAAGGGTTTCCGGATATAAACAAATTTAAATTTATAAAAACCAATGAAATTTAATAGTTTGTCAATTTTGTTTTAACTATTGATTTAATAATTATTTTTTAAGTAAAGGGCTCACTGCACGCAATTGTCCATGCATTTGTAGTCGATTGTATTATTCCCGTCATTACTTTTTAATAACCTTTCTTTGGGATATTGAGTGGACCACATACACCACTTATGGGTAAGCACTTAATGTACATCAAACTGAGGCTACAGCTGATCGACATTTGTGACGTCACCGAGTCGCTTGTCGGAACTCCTGGTGTGTTGTGGGTAATTTTTTTCAATCTTTTTCTTTTTAGGCCGATTCTCTTCTTTTCAAACTGTATATCGGCAAAGATGATTTTAAAACCGCATCTCCTTGATCAATATCCAGAAAACTCACAAATTAAACGGTGCCTCTAAATACTACGGGATCGCTTGGAGCGCTTGGATCGCTTGGATCACTTAGATTGCTATGGAAAGTAATTCTCACCCTGTCCCTAACACTAATCTCAACCCCAGAACTAACATTAACCCCAACCCTAACATTATTATTATAGCTTTTTTAGTTACAAAGTATAGTAAGCGATCCATGCAATCCAAGCGATCCTGTAGTATTTAGAGGTAGGCTACCGCAAATTAAATACCGGAATTATATCAATACCAATGCACAATAACCCCATGGTTGACTGATTGGGTTAGGTTTAGTGGTTAGGTAGAGATTAGCGTTAGGGTTGGGGTTCAGGCTTAGAGTTAGTTTTCACGCAAATAGTGTGTGCAGTTTGATAGAATAAATAGTGTGTGCAGTGCATAGACTAAGCACACCACTGAATAGCCAGCATTTGGTTTAGGACCCATCACATTTCGAAATGTTTTAAAATCTTCATACAGAAGCGCGCTAGATATATAAATATAATCCACAGGTGTTTCCACAAGTTACTTGTCGTTCTGCATGAACAACTCTCTCCTAGGAAAAAAATTACCCACAACATGCGGCGATCGCCTATGTAAACCATCTTAATTATCAACATCCGCGATCAGATTGACGTCATCCACTCGGAAACTGCAGAATCACAATGATAACAGTATGACGCAAGTTGACCGGAGATCATTATGACGTATTTGTCACCAGACGCCTGAGGCCTGTTCATGTGCGACGAAGTGTTACGGGCGTTGTGGACTTTCTCGCCGATCTTTACTGAAGGGAGAGATAGAAAACGAAGCGAGGAGACTGGTGGCTGACCAGGGCAGGACCGAGGTGACTGCCACCTGGCGCGCGTTAAGCGCTAGGTTATTGAGACTTTGTGGTATAGTTGACAGAAGAGGAACACGGAAAAAGTCGAATCTGCCGGTTTAAACAAAGAACGAGTTGACGCCGCAAAGGAGAACGAACTGTCTATTAAACGCATCGCGCAGTTATTCCGACGCCAGCCGGTTCAGCGAATCGATTTCCGAGTAAAGTGCATTGTTTTATTCGTGTTCGAATTGACAACGTTTGACAATAAACTAACCAACGTCCAATAAGCGTGGACTCGATCTTTGGAAGTCGGATATCGGAGTCAGCATATATATTCGAGCCACGCGGTGCAGCACAGAGCGTCCATCCATAACGCCAAGGTGCGCCCACAGAGGGTAAAACCCCCCGATAAACGTCAAACGTTGCAGTTAACCCCTCTATAAACGTCAAACGTTGCACAACACACCAGGAGTTCCCACAAGCGACTCAGTGACGTCACAAATGTCGATCAGCTGTAGCCTCAGTTAGATGTACATTAAGTGCTTACCCCACTTATGTCTGGGTTTGAGCACTGTTTATAAAAGAAAAAGTCCAATAGATCGGTGATGGAAACCATAAATTTATTTTACAGCAAAATAATAATTATACTACATCGCCAAAAAAGCATTTAAAACATTTGGAGTTAGCGTGCCGAAGAAAAGACATTATAAACAACATTTAGTAAGATATTGTGGCGCCGGCAACCACTCGGCCACAAACACAAGAGTTGTTTACTGTTTGGCGATTTAAAGTTAATATAACGATAAACGAACGGCACTGTAAACATAGGAAAAAAAAGGCAGCACGTCTTAGTTTATACGGTTGATCACACAACTAGTCATGTAGACTCCATAATATTACATTCTCCTTTCCTGGATGGCAGGTGTGGGCTGCCATCTTTAAAAATCAACAAATAGAATCTAAGTTTAAATGTAGAGGTGTGATCACACAAAGTAGAAAGCATAGGCATGTAAGTTTTACAGACTTGGAGGGAAATATTAAAACATACTTCTCAGTTTGAGCTGGGTAGACCTGAATGATATGGTATTACCTGCTATATCCTTGCTGTCATAATGTTTCCTTGTTTTATAGCTGCTACATCTAAATGGACTGTATATAAGGTTTACCCGGTTTGTCCCGCAGATTGAATTAGTTATATGGTCTGGCCTCGATGATGATGGAGCGAAGGCTTTGGGCGATTGTCTGCCCAACATCAACAAATTACATATTGATGAGAGGAAGATATCTGTAGAAAGTCGAATCATCTTACATGAAGCTGTTCAACAACTTCCCAACCCTCAGGTAAGTCAGCTTACCTTTATTTAATTTAAGATTAAATATCTATCATATGACTTGTTCCTAACAGCCGATTTCAACCGTTAACCATTTGGTTAATAAGAAAGTTTAATCTTAAAATTTGCCAACAAAGTAATAAATTTCAAGAAAACTGTACTTAATAACTTTGAATACAAGTATTTTTTTATTTTGCTGTTTTTACACGATTTATCATAAAGCTTTTCAAAATATAAATATTCTATACTATGGTAAAAAAAAAAAAAAACCGAAAAAATCTTTTTCCTAAAGAAACAAAACTTGTGTGTTTCGTCAAATTTGTCAAAATGACCAAATGTGGTCATTGACCACTGGTCAACTTGTTTGAAGGGTTTAAAATTGAGATGTACAAATCATATTGAACAGGAAAAATTGATTGAACTGTCCCGTCGGACAAGCGCAACACAATATTTATATTTTTAACCTATGGTATTGTTTTTAACTTATGGTACCTTAAATAACCTTATGTACCTTTATTCCCTTATATTTTTAACTCATGGTATTAGACCTTACATCACCTGTCACGGGCAGTCAGACAGACGTTAATATTGAGTCCTGCAGAGACATGAGCGATATCAACAAGGAAAGGGGCGTGACAGGTTTAAATGTAACGAAAGGTCATTGCCAACTTATACTTGGTAGGCACTTTAACCAAGGTGTACAAGGTACGATATCCAATTCCCACATGTTAAAAATAAATCCCATCTCTATTTGTTCATCAAACACACTGTCGCAGTACTTTTTGCACGTGTATGTGAATAATATCATCAAGCATGCACACACTTTCCTGTCAAAATAAATTAGATATGAAATATACCAGTAATATGTGTGTGGTCATATAATTAGTGGAAACTAATATGTTTTCGTGCATAGCTATAATGCTTCGCTTTGTGATGATACAAATTAAAACTTTTAAATATATTTGTAATCATTTTAATGTATTTTAAATATATAGTAGGCGCTGCTTAATATAACCACTTTGGGACCAGACCATTTTTGTTATAATATCCGAACGGTGATAAAGATCAAAGTCGCCAAAACCTTGCCTGAATCGACGCCGTGAGCCACATGAAATCAAAATGATTTATCGTTTAACTAAAGTATTAGTGTGTTGTTGGCAGTAAACAAGGAGTAGTACTGAAAAAGAACAAGTGACTGTAAAACTAAGTATTGTATAGTATGTTACAATACTGTACGACTGTGTTAGTAAATCTAGGTCATAGCGATGTGACTGTCATTAAGACGTGGTACAGAGCGCACACATGGCATGCATGCGTACACATCAAACATAAGACTAAGTTATAAGTGTGTAATAGGAAAAATACTCTACTGTAACAAGAGAAATGGAGAAAATATTGGTTATATTATCCGATATTTGGTCATAATAAGTGGCTGGGCATATTATACTTTTGTGGATAAAGTAAATAATGTTTAAAATATATAAGCAAGGCTGGTTATATATTTACTCAATTTCTCCACTTTCATACCATGTTCTAATGATTTGTTTAGCTATTGGGATAAATGGTAATGAAATACTTTTAAATAATATTTAATGTGTATGTAATTTGGTACAAAACGGAAGACCTAGACAATATAGTTAATTCTAATATCAAGCATTTTATATACAATCCATGAAAATTTATATTTAATTACTCTCCAACTACATGATTTATACAACTCCATTATTGCAATTCTATACAATGTATTTGTGCTTTTTAACTATGAAAATATTTCCTTAGGACCTGGTTGTATATGTTGGTGGTGGTTGGGATGAACAGGACTGTACTCAATATGTGAAGACTTTGACAGTGTATATGGACATGATAAGGCTGATGATCTAAAACAAATTCTTCAACTTGAACCTGGGAAGGTGGGATGTAATGTGGCTTTCAATATGTCATGTATTATTTAATATCATGAATTAGTTTGTTAAATGGTAGGTTTATATGAAAGTATTGAATTAAAATATCATTCTTTTATAATTTTAACATATTAAGTAAATAAAGGCAATACCTTGTTTTTTGTGGATAAATATTGTTTAACTTTATACTCAAATATAAATGATGTTTCTCATGATAAATATCAAATTATCCTCAAATTTTAATTTCAGATCACTGGGTTATCGTTGCAAACATGGGACAGAAAAGTAAGTATATTTGTGTTTGAATTGTAAATTATAACAAAGACGTTTACCAACCTGGTGGAGAGATTTTACTCATTTCTAAATCTCCCAATTTATCCGGATTAATCTCATATTGTCCCATGTGATATATTCAACTCATAATGTAAAGCAATCTCTTTGATTATTATAATGCAATTGCCATATATCATTTATATGGATGGTACCATCTTGGCTTTATTAATCATAAAAGCTTTTTCCTTATGAATATTTTTATATGAAAAATACATTTCAGGGTGTATATTCCTGATCACGCGGTTGTATGGATAAACACACTTGGTTCAGCACCATCCAATGCATTGGTTTATCACCCAAGTCGTTAATTTTTTGACCATTCCCATAATTTTAGTTTAAAGGTTTTATACAAAGGTGGGTAAATGCTTTGTAATGAGCCATAACTACATCGTTTACGCAACAGACTTGTAGTAAGTTCATACACCATTGTTATAACAAAACACAGATAAGTGATAACAAATGGAGTTTGGTCACAGGGAACCTGGTATAATGAATTAGAGATGAGGGATATAGTTGGATATTTGCAACCGCACATGGAAGCTCTGGATGAACTTCGGTTACGTGATTGTGAACAGCTGATCGTAGGTTTGAGCCAAGCTATCAATGAGCCACAGAACAAAGTAAATATACCAACTTTTTGTTGATGTGTAAAACATGACCGTTTGATTTAAGTTGCTTGATTCCCGTTGGAAAATAACAATCCCTGCTGTGTAAAGTATTAAAAGTGACCTATCCAGTATTTGTAGAAAGTTTTCATCTGACTGCCAACCGAATAAAATATGAAGACAAATTAATAAATGAGTTTACCACAAGTTTCGGATAAAATTAACAAATTAACACTTTTTTTACTTTGGATTTGCTGTGTCGACTGTCATTTTATCGATTTTATGAGTTTACTTTTAAGTTAGTCCGGCCGGTTGGTCTAGCGGTTAAGTGCGTCGCCTCTCAATCGAAAGTTTGCAGGTGTGATACTGGTCGCTAGCTACACGGGTGTGTCTTTAGGCAAGGCAGTTTACAGACATTGCGTGAACCCAGCGAATTAATGGGTTCTACCAAATTGAAGAAACGTGTGAAACAAAAACACACTGCAATAGCTGCGTTAACTCGGCGGTGGGCGTGAGGTAATCTGACGATTGCCCGTGTGTTAACCCAACTGGTTTTCCCATTTACGGGTATAAAATAAACATGAATGTCTTATCCTATCCTATCCTAAGTTCCCAATTTTTAAGTAATATATTAGTTGGTTACTAGAAACTGTGATTTGCGGATTGCTTGAATGTGAACTTATAAACACTCAATAGTATCCCATGTTTCAAGCCGATTGATTCAGTTCCAAATGATACATATCCATTGTGTAGGTATGGGAGAGTGAAACAATAAACGTGAATATTTTATCCAACTGAGCTAACCAACTTCACAGCTTCGTTGAATCTTACTGTTACAACCAAGTTTAATTTCATTTCAGATGGTCTTGGATATGAGCAAATTTAACCTTAATGATGATGGAGCGAAGGCTTTGTGTGATTGTCTGCCGCAACATCAGCAAATTACGAATTGATGAGTCGCGTATATCCGTACAAAGTCGCATCATCTTATGTGAAGCTGTTCAACAACTTCCCAAGCCTCAAGTAAGTCAGCTTACCTGTTTTTAATTTTAGATTAAATATCTTTTAACTGACTTGTTCCTAACAGCCAATTACTACCGGTAACCATTTGGTTAATATTTAACCCTCATTACTACAGCGATTTAATATGATATGCCACAATAAAACAACAACTAAAGAAACCAACTAGAGTACTAGACCTTTTTATTAGTCAGTTAACGTAATAGATTTCAAGCAAAAGTTTTATATAAAATATCAAGTATATTTATGACATAAAGGAAAGCAACATGTTTCCGTTATCTTTACTCATAAGGATTGTTTGGCCCCAAATTGCACCTGGTTGAATATTAAGAGACTAATGTTTCTTTAATAAAAACAGTTTGCTATCAAGTAAAAACATTAAATGAAAGTTATTTTTACTAAATATGGTCGGCTTATATACATATAAACACACTTATTGTAGAGGCACACACGAACCAGAAACTATAATAATCTTATACTGTATATAAGCTTGAAAGATGACTATTATGAGTAGAGTAGGTAATTTCATAATATCCGTAATGCGTTTCTCCATACCGTAAGTTTATCTATGGTGCGAAAATGTTTTTTTTAAAGAAGAAGCTCGGAAATACAACTTGGATCATAGCATCAATAGTATAGGATAGGATAGGATATTCATCTTTATTCCTGTGAATGGGAAAACCAAGGGGTTAACACACGGGCAGCCATCAGATCACCTCACGCCCACCGTCGGGTTACCGGAGCAGTATGTTTTGTATGATAAAAACGTTCCATCAATTACACTTTAAGTATTGTTTTTTTTTTCTGTGTGCTTCGCGCCGCCTAATAAACTCGATCTTGGTTAAATGTACAATCAATATTTTAACATTGTAATAACAATCATTAATATTCAAAGACTCTGCAAATATATGGACAAATAGAAATGCATGTAAAGTGTTTTTTAATGCCAAATGGATATTTACACATTAAATGCCATCAATATACGACTCACAAAAAGAACACCACTTCTGCAAGTATTTTTGAATTTTTAGACGCTGATGAACATAAGTAACAAAAGCCGAATGATTTGCGCCAGGAAGATTAAATTTTTTTATAACTTAGCGCACGTATTATAAAAATAGCGCATGTATTATGCGTAATGCGTTTCTCTATACGGAATGCGATCATGATCGTGATCTGCACCAATGTGCACCATCTCTAAGCTTTGTGATGCTAGGCAAATGTATTTCAAATAATTAATGCAGCGATGCATCCACATCATATTCTATTTCATACCCACACATTATTATTTAAACCTTTAAAAACGAATTTTTTTGACACTTTTCACTGAATGTGCTGAATT
>CH001443.1:239471-258908 GCA_000149265.1 Ciona savignyi | reverse complement strand
ATCGGTTCATAGTAGTTAAACGATATTCGTACATTAAAATATTTGTCAGGTTACAGCGAAGTGATTCCTGTTGGAATGATCGATTTATGGACGACAATGCTCAGCCAATGCACTGGGGCGATATACTTCGCCTTTTTTATCGGAAACACAATCAACTTGATGGAGGAAATGGACGCATCGAAGAACGCCTACAAGTTGAAAATTTCACAGGTTGAGATAAGATAATAGTGGCACGGTTGTGTGGCAGAATAGTTAGCGCGACCGATACATATACCGACTTATATACAGAACGGTCCTAGTGCCGTGCCCATCACGAGATCGAAACTTGGCTCGGTAAAAAAAAAGATAGAGTGTAGATCCAGGGTGAGACACATAAGTTGTACTACAATCATGGAGGTAGCATGGCATTAAATGCGATTTGTAGGAGCAATTACATTGTCTTGTGACTGGATTTAAACCTACAATCTTTCGACTGACCCAACCTGGCGATGAAATAGTTATCAACCCTAAGATTTTATTACAATGCCGTGATCTGGAACAAACTACGGAAGGGTATTTCAATTTTCAAAAAAATACTTTTACTTGTTTATTTCCGAATGAGGTAATAACTCAGCAGCATCACAATGAGAGTGGCAAGCTACTGATATTCCAGGTCTAAATCACGCCAGTTGCCCGACATATTAGTCTGTTGGCTTAGTGCGTCGCGTTTCAGCCGAAAGGTTTCCAGTACGAAACAAGCTAGTCGATTGTGTTATTAGGCAAGGCACTAAACCGACATTGCCTGAACCAAGTGGATTTATGTGTTCTACTAAATTAAAGGAACTTGTGAAGCATAAAAACACACTGCAATAGCTTCGGTAACCCGACGATGGGCGCGAGGTAATCTGAAGATTGCCCGTGTGTTAATCCCCTTAGTTTGCCTGTTCACGGAATAAACATGAATATCCTATGTAGTCCAACCATCAGTTGGGGAAACCCCCCTTTACTTTTGTGCCCAATTTTTATCCTCATTTCTGTCTCTGGGCATGAGTTTAAGAAAGCGTTTTGCTGTAATCAGGAATGATTTTGTCGATTTCTTGCTTGACGGACCAGTATGAGTAATAATTTACATTAATTTCTATTCATTGTCTTTAATTATTGTTTAAAACACTTAGTGCTGTTTTACATAGATTCAAGAGTATCTTTCGTTCCGTCGGCTTCCGCTAAAACTTCGTCGAAGGATAATGGACTACTTTGACCTTCGATATTCGGTAATTTGTTTAATCAAATTGATTTGGCAATAGTTTTTATTATTACTGCATTATAAATTTGACATGTTAATAACTAATTGATAAAAACTTTATCTTTAAATAATGTTTGTATTTATAAAAACTTTATTTAGTTTATAATAAAACAAACAAAATTTATTTTTTACGGTTTATGTTTATTCCAGGGTCGTATTTTTGACGAAGAACAAATTTTAAGTGAGTTAAGTCCTGGTTTGAGGCGGGATGTCATTTGGCACAACTGTGCCGACCTTATTCAGTCTGTACCGCTATTTGATGACGTCAGCGACGATTTTGTGGCCGACTTGGGATCTGTCATGGTGTACACTGTATATTCTTCTGACACCGTGAGTTTGTTTACTAGACTGGCCCAAATCAAACGAAATGGGAATTAAAAGCAACACCTAATTTTTGCAAAATTGTAATTGATTAGCTATATGTCTGCATGGCAAAAATGCGAAAATATTATAGAAGTGTTCTCCTAATAAGCTCAATTTTTATATTAGTGTCAACGGCTTGCAGGCAGGTGATAACTGGTACTTCGAAACCAGCCGCCAAATAAACGGTTAAATTAATCAATGCACTTATAAGACGTCGTCTGAACACAGCGGGTATTTGACTAAACTACACCTGTAGCAACTTCTTACATACAGCACATTGCTATATAACCCACAACACGATGGAAGGCGCGAGTTATCTAAAGATTAAACTCGTATTAACAGTTGTGTGGCCGTTAATGGTACCGAATTATATACCTCGGACTATATAAAAAAAGGTTTTAGTATCAAGCCCATAATACCATCGAAACTCGGACCGGTAAAAAAAACTTTGTTTTCTAATTCAGGGAGAACTTAAATCTCATATCATATCGTACCGGTAAAACAACCTTTGCTTAGTAATTTATTTTTTAGGAAGTGGTTCGTGAAGGGGAGATGGCGTTTCACATGTTCTTCATACTTCGTGGAGAGTTGGTCATCTCAGCCAGCGACGGCAGCTTTTTGCGCGAGATAAGTGACGGGATGCACTTCGGCGAGACCTGCCTTCTGAACGAGGAACTACGAAGGGCTGCTTCGGTGAAAGCGGCAACTAACGTGCACATGTACACTTTGCATAGACATGATTATCAAGAGGTGAGCTTTTCCATTTTAAAGCGTCATTTTCAGAATTTTTTATTGACAAAAAAAGCGCAAAAACGTGTGGTCTATTTGGATACAATTATAAACTAGACTTTTTAGCGCATTATTTTATATTTACCTTTATTATGATATACAAATTAAAAAGCATATGTACGTTAAAAGATGGCGTTCAGACTTAACAAACTAAGTAAAATTACCCAAGGTAAACAAATCTTTTACAGAAAATTACTAAAGATTTATTTACTGAAATCCACATAGCGGAAAGCGAGTTAGGGTCATGTTATGTCTACCTTTGTGGTAAATAATTATGTGAGGAATGAATATGCTTGCCATAACAAGTAAATTGTGTATCCAGGTAGCGTCTAGACACTTGGAAGACAAAGAGAAGATTGACACAAGATTCGCCAAGCTGAGAGAACGCACGTCGCAGTACGACTTCATACAAAAATCTTCAGTAAAGCAGTAACCGGGACAACCTACAATTTAAAATGAATTGCAATACATTTTGGCATAAATTGTATGTGCAGTTTTTGACATTGTGTGAAAATGTGCAAGGCATTAACATGTATATAGATTGAACTTTCAGACGCATAGCTTAATTGGTGATAGAATCTGACAGCCAAAAGCTTTCTAAAGTTTACTTTTTTATCAGGCTTAGTTTCGAACCAATTAGACTTGTTAATACTGTTTCTTTTATATATAATTCGATAGACCTATTTGTCGTATTCACCATTCGGCCACACGACCGTACGGTTTTTATATTAAAACTAGCCGCTAGTTGGTTGGTGGTTGCATCGCGCTCCGTGGTCGGATGTTAATTAAACCAGATTTAAAAAAGTGAACAAAAGCTATAACGGTATCTTAAAAATTAAACAACATACTGCAATATAGCCTTCTAAAACGCTTGTTTTTTTTAGCCACTCACGATACAACGCTTGGTTTTAAAAAATTCAAGTTGATCTCGTATCACACTACGAATATACGTTTATTTACGGTAACCAGTTACACAAAGTATTCAACCGTCCACAACCTTTACCATGGGAATGTATGCAACATTGGGTACTGAACACGACTAAATCGAGGAAAACTCGGGTTAAAGTGAGGACTTAAACTCAAAAAAAGTGATTTAAGGTGTTTTTCTCGTGCAAGGGCGAAATTTACCGAGTGTTGCTGATGAAAATAATGCTTGCCTGCTTCACAATGCCAACAATGTTTACCACATAGCGGTAAATTGTTAATGTAAGGAAAATGGCGATGCATCAAAGGAGTAATAGGTTTGGGTCCATGAGGCGTACTTTTCGAATTGAAGTTTGAAATGGGGAAAACCCTTCCGCTTATTGGGAAATAAAAATATGGAATGTTTTCACTTTTGTCGCCTTTGAACGGGGAACTCTGAACATTAGGCTTGACTCCTTCGTGTTGGCAAAAGTCACCAGTGATTGGCGAAAATCGTTGTTGGTGAAATTCTGTATTTCGGGGTTGCACACAATCACTCTGGCACTTAGATGATTGGTCGCCTGGTCGGTTTCTTTTGCATTGTTCTTCAAGGATTGAATCAATTGAAAAATCGGATCTTCGTTTTCGTTGCTTTGTTAATTTTTGTTCGGTAATACCATTTCTCCCGACTGAATCGAACAGATCCGTTGCCCCGGATAGTTCCATTGACTTAGATGTCGAATCTGGTGTATTTTGCTCCTCATCAGAAGCAGGTGACGTTTGATCTAGTGAAGTCGCGGATTTGGGCTTCCGTTTTGCTGACCCTCCAATTGGATTGTTTTCGAATAGGGCGAACACTTCAGGGGAACCTGCAGCGAAGGTCCAGTAATGTCCTGTATACAAAAATCGTATATTTAGTGTGTGTTATTGGTCAATCAATCAATCAATCAAACATATTTTATTTGTTAAACGCACAAAAACAAAATAATAACAATACGAAAAATAAATTAAACTCATTAAGTGAAATTAAACTCATTAAGTGAATAACAATACGAAAAATAAATTAAGGTCATTAAGTGACTGTGTTCCAAAGTAAGGATTTTTTCTTTTGCTTTTATTCTGTGCTATGTGCACGGGTGGTTTTTGAAATTTATTTTATGTAATATGCATAGTACAAAAGGAAAGTTCGTTATTTTGCTTTTACCAAAGGAAATGTGTTTATCAACGGCCACGGCAGTAATTAGGCACCTTATTTTAGCAACGTAAAGGGTAATAAGTGGCAATTATATAAAAAGATGGTATATTACTTTGAAGCTGGGCAAACTAAAATAAAGTAAGTTGTGCCACTATCCTCTGGTGCTTTATTACTGTTGTGACCACGCTTTTAAAAGAATGATGCGCAATAATTTCCCGTGTCTTATTTTTTACACGGCGTACATTCCCTACCAATTGCGTAACACCGTTTCGTAACTTGTTTACGCAATATCACTGCCGTTGCGAAAATTACCTTTTACATGTGAAATACTTATAAATAGTTGCGCAACTGTGTACGCATGAATATTTTATTGCAGTGCCGGAGAAATTATAATCCCTAAGTCAATCCCCTTAACATTATCAATAAACACCACAGACAGTGGTGAACATACATAATTAGGTAACTAGCACTGCCACGCCTATGACGTTAGTAACATGCGTAATGATTTCGAATTCTATTTTGAAGTATATTTTCCGAGCACAAAACGCACCGTAAATGGAGTTAGCCAGAAAATACCACATGTTGTAGGCCTGCTTTACAAAAATACTCGTTTCGGAGAAAGTGACTTAATTCCATTATCAATCACAATAAGTGTCAGACTTATTGAAAATATAAATCTCGATTAGAACATTACGGCTAAATAAGTCTACTTTGACTTTTATTAACATATTGGTATACGCAAGAGGTGTAGGTATTTGGGGTTTGCCAGAAAGTTTTAATTTATTATTAGCACGTTAATCTTTAAATTGTTTTATAAACTACATGCGTTGTAATACATTTGATAATCGTTGCGATTTGTGTCTAAAGTATGCACATTCAACTGAAGGATTAACGTTATTTTCTGACGTCAGCAACTAAGGAAAAACAATAAAATAGCAACGGTCTGCAAGAGCCACTGCATCAGGGTAATATCTTTGGTCTATCCATTTACCTTTTCCAGGTGGATCATCACTTTCACGATTGACTTTAACAAAACAAGCGTTCAGAGAGAGGTTGTGTCTGATGGAATTCTGCCACGCCCGGTGGTTGCGGCGGTAGTAAGGAAAGTTTCCCGATATGAATCTGTGAAAAAATCGATGAAACTATCACTACGCTTAGGTTTGATTTTCCGACCTTATACACATACCTACTCATCTGTGATTTTTAATTAGACCAGAGGAGATTTCGTTTATTTTATCTCCGAAAAACGCAGGAAATACACTTAAACATACAATTATTAAAATCTATAATTAGAGCAAATAGAAAGGAAAAACTGTGCTTTTTCCATTAACCGAATTAGAATAATACCCCTATACTTTTCACTAATAATACAAAATTCCCAATGATAAAATGATTTAAACTTTAAGGTTCCTTTTAAATGTTTTGAACTTTACGAGAACAATTGAAGCAAGTAGATTTACAAACAAATAAAACCCCATTCGACTACCTACCTATATATCCCGTTCAAAGTCTCTTTCCGTTTCTCGTTGCTGTAGATCGCCATAGCAATAAGCGCTATATAGGAATAAAGTGGCCTAACGTCATCCACTTTTCTCCATTGATCCATCGACTTTGCAACTGCGTCGAACTCCGCCAATGACGCATGACTGGCTATTTCTGGCTTCGCTACAGTAACTGAGGACGTAAAAATATTAAATTTCGTAGGAGTTTTTAGCAATTTTAATTTTGTTATGTGGAACTTATGAGTCATTTTTTTAGATACTGCCGACCTACGATCGGGTTGTCAAACAGTTTAAAATGAATTTTATATTTTGATTACCGAATTTACCAAATATATAACGTAATTTGACCCATTTAAATCTACTGCGGATAGTGGTAACAACTATTTCTCATCAGGCTTTTCACCCGACATTTTAAGTAGGCGATGGCACTCATTGCTTAAGCAGGTTGCTAAACTTGTGTTTAAATAGAATTGTAGATATGATTTGGTCGAGCACGCCATTTACCCACACAACTGTTCTAAAACGACCGTTACATACCGACGTAATACAGCCAAACAATTTGACCTATCTATACACTGATTAGCCTACGATTGGTAAATCAATAAACTATTGCGTTTAAAGGCTCTTGGTAACAATATTTAAAGACATAAGTTTATAATAATAGTGTCTTCGCAAATACGCTAATCCGTGACAAATTTTCTACATCGAATGGAAAATGAAAAATTTAGAGAGTAAAACACAATAAAGAACACAAATTATAAATAAGTAATAAATAAAAGGCAATAGCTGAGTTATTTGCGTACCTGGGCAAGGGTTAAAATTCATCTTCTTACTTTTGTCTATGTTTTCAACTCAGTAACGACGATTCATAGAACGACAAATCCGAATGAGCAAATCCCAGTCGACGCAACCAGCTAAGAGCAGCGAACTTGTTGATCTGATGGATATCGCGGACCACACAAGTTGCCGACCGCCGTACCGCAAGATCTTATGTTTGTGCTCCGAGCGCAAAGAAACGGCTTGCTTTCGCCGCTGGCTTTTAGCCGAAAGGATATGAGAAGAATGTAAGTTATCGAATTTTGAAAATATTTGTAAATTTTCTTAAATTGCTTCAGATAATAGAAACGATCCTGGTTATTCCCGGGGTATAAGGACAAACGTGGGGGAATTGGTTGTAAAACAGATTTTTGTCACAAAACTGAACATCTACAATCTAGGATGGATCAAATCACGCTGTTTTCGACAAACATCCCATCTTAAGCTCTTTCAATAACATCGGGTACAAGAAATATCCATGGAGTACCTGACTAATCACGCAAGTGACAGCCTTTGAAACGAACAACTGATTGATATATGATGCACTGACACGAACAATTTTTATACATTTGTTAGATTTTGATAGAATATGGCGTTTTAATAGTTAAAATAGTTTAATCCAGCTGGTTGTGAAAAATAACTAACGCATATATTTCCGCAATTTGGCAGCATTTCTTTTCACATAATGTGTGTTTCATAAAACCGAAACAAAAAATAGATATACAAAAAAGGAGACGTTTCATTAAACATGCTCTACTTATGTAAGATTACGGCGTACTTGACTTTGAAGTCGCAAGTGTTCCGTATCTGTATTCGGCAGAAGAGCTTTCCGGGAGGCCACATAAGTAGGGGAAAAGTGGGTAAAATGGGCCACGTGGGTAAAATGGGCCCCCTCCAATTTTCAATATATTTTAAAGAATAAAAATTTGCTGCAAAAACCAGTGTCAGTATATCAAATTATAGAATCTCCAAACCGAAGTTTGAGCGTGAAATCGACAAACTCAATGTTTTCTGTAGCTATTTCGGTTTGAGAAGGTCTGAATCTAAATTTGCAATTTTTGTTTTCTGCTAATAAATAATAGAAAAGATCATAATACTAAAATAAATTTTACTGTAGTTAAATAGAACTATATAGCCTAGACCTACTTTTACTGGTAGAAATAAAACTTCTTTTTTTAAATTTTTTTTATAGAGATTTTAAGTCGTATGTTGGCACCTGTCTAATATGGGCCCCCTGTGTTCATTTGGTAACTAACGGGGCTAGACTTAGCATTAACAGTACTAAAGGGCTAGACTTAGCACTAACAGTCATATTATGTGTTTCACAATAAACTAAACGGGTTTTCTAAATGCTATTAATAACATGAATTGATAGTTATGCTTCCACTAAAGTAGCAAGGTGTTATTGCATTAGTATACTAGTAACTGGGTATTAAATAAAAAGTAATTGCTGTAATCCAAAGTGTTAAATTAAAAAAAACAAACTACATCATAAAAAGAAAAGTAATAACATTGTTTATAATGGAAGCAAATATGGATACTGTTATCTGGCGAAATGTTAATGTCGAAAACGGGCCGGGGCCCATTTTAGACTGCACCCTTGTCTAAAATGGGCCACTAACGAAATATTTTTTTTTGTTGATAAAATATATTTAACAAAAATTATTAGAAAGTTAACATGTTATGTGTAAAGACTTTGGTATTAGGTGACACCACATGAAAAACTTAAGTCCAGCAGGCTTTATATCAGTAAAAAATCCGATTTGCAACTAAAGGGCCCATTTTACCCACTCTTCCCCTATATACCTCTTATCCAGCCCGAGGATATAAGTCGAAGTTTTTGCATGAAAGTTATAGGCAATAACGCGCTTTGCGTGTGGGTGGTCGGATTTCAAGTTTTTCAAAGACTGAAAACAGATTGTTTGGCGTCTGGGTAACGGTGGATTACGACAGATTTTACGGAAGGCTTTAAATTCCTTGTAAACATTGCGGATAAACGGTTCAACAATTTGTTATCGTTTAAGCGAATCTGTAATTTATTACGTGGAATTTTGTTGTTGTTCTTTGGCAAGCTATGCTTTTTTACGAGTTTTACAACTTCACAAAAATGAGCTTTGTGGAAACCGCAATTGGAAAAGATATGGTGCGCTAGACTTTAAAGTCGCTGTCTTGATGTCGATTGAGAATTATCTCTTAATAGGACGGCAACTATTAGCCATAAAATGTCAAAAGTGTGCTACGATTATGTCATTAAATTACTTAAGCCATATCCTGCAATCTATCAAGATTGTGCGTCTAAATCGTGACACTTACCGGCTTAAAATTGTTACAAGGCTTTTGACCACCATGATCGCTCGTTACCGCTGTTTAAAATTGAGCATTCTATCAGCTATTTGTATCCAAAACGGAAATGTGAGATCCTATCAGTAGATTTACGGCTACGCGGTGATCGTAATCAGGGTTATGTTTGGTATGGGTATTACAATAATTTCATCAATGTCGCCTGCATAAGTTTTTTTTAATATTCTAGGCAGCCTTCGCAAAAAAAACTGTTGGTGTATACGCAGAGGACATTTTCTGGCTTTTAAACTGTCAAAACAGTATTCTTTATTAATCGTGACTGTTACGCTATCTATTGAAGTACGGGCGTAACGCCTTTCAACCGCAAGGTGGGTGAGTCGAAACCAGTCGTTGGTTAACTCGATTGTCTCCTTTTGCAAGGAACTTTTTGCACATTGTTTAGCTTAACTGAAGAAATTATTAAACATACTAATTTACTTAAACGGCTATAGTTTATCTATTTTTTTCTAGGCGATGCGTGCACGAGGTTTTAGACGGTCACTTATGTGTGATGGGTGTGAAGCTCTGCTATTTCTGAATCACGGGGACAAATCAATAATTTTATGCATGACCTAAATCAAGGTCAATACGAAAAAGTTTACAAATGCTAATGCGTGTAGGCCTTAATTAATGCCCCAATATTAAGACGAATTCAACAACAAATTATCAAAATCAATACGCAAAGTGTTAACCCTGAGGCCATAACTGTGACTTTTATACTTGGTTTTGGCGATAACACGATAAGGAACACCTGGCACGAAGTTCCTGCCACGGTGGTCTAATCATCCGATAGTTTCTTGTAATCAAGAATACAACTCACCTTTTTATTGTCATATAAAGGCATACAAAATTTGATTACGTTACTTACTTGTAAGTTTAGTAGTGAGAAAGTTTAAGCTCATAAAGAAACTTGTAATTATTATACTCGCGAGAGGTAGATATACTTGTAAAAAATTTCCTCTTAAGTTTAAAAAGAAACGTGTAATTAATTTACTAATGAGAAAGAAGATGAACTTGTAAATCATTTGCAAATTTTAAAATGTATGTTTTGATAGAAATCTTATTTAGATCATGTTTGGTTGATAAATATCAGTGTTCTTAATTTCCATAAAAATATAAAAGACAACTCGAAAGAAATTAATTGTTTATTCCGCGATATCTTGATGTTGAAATGTTAGTAATATTGGACATACATTACAAATACGCAGTTAAATAATGTTGTAATTTTCTTTTGCGCAGCAAGAGCTTTGATCGTACTCTTATATGGCATAAAAGGATAAAACGGATGAACACGAATAAGCGCACACATGGTATTAAAAAAAACACACATGGTATTTTTTTAAAAGAGCAATGTCGAATACAGAATCTGTTTTCATCAAATAAATTCCAATACTGATATTTTTTGTTTTATGGTTTGCGTAACTGCACCAATGCAGTTGCGTTTTTATGGTTCACTTATTTTGTCACCTTTTATTTCTATGAGTTGTCCTTGAGTCCTAGTTTACATTTTTTGAATTTTGAGTTCTTTTCATTTCGCTGTAATCAGGGACGCAGCCTGTTATTCCTCTTGGTAAATAAGGAAGGAAATTTGAACTAAATTTGATTTTAATGAACGGACGTGTTAATGTAAAGGTGTGTAATATTGCTTGTGTTTATGGCTTATTATTTACGGTGTTTTGTTTTTTTGTTTTAGTAACCGCTAATAAAATCAGTATAAGACGAGTGAGTCAACTACATTACCGCGTGCCGTAACAGTTACTGTACAACGACGTCGTCGTTGAGTATGTTCCAAGAAAACACGGAAGTGATGTATGGAAGCTTCGATTGCCCATGAAGTTAAATGAGATGAGCCAGATTTCAACGTGACAGATCGACGGAATCCAAGGTCCGGCAAAGACTTGTTAGACGCAAACAATTATTTATTATGTTATATGGATGAGGTCACGGAATGTGCAATAGTGTCGGACGAACGAAGACCGATTCAACAAGCTGTAACGGAGTTGTTCCAAAGGCAGTTTTAGAAAGCTATATATGGAGAGAAAGGAAACATGTTCCACGTCCCAGCAGGACAAGTGGTAGTGGAAAGTGTTGCGTTTACAAGACCTGGTTAACGAAACAACGTTAAAAAGCCGAACGCGCACTGGATCGATTGCAACAATGTGGCTTAGCGGAGAAATCTAACCGGAGATCAATAGGAAGCTCCAACTACACCCTGTCTGTTAAAATCAAAGTGTTCAACGGTGACCCGCTGCAATTTCCGGCTTGGGAAACTGCGTACAAAGAGTTAGTCGATACACAAGCCACTTGCGCTCCCCAAAAACTTAATCTTTTGCAACAGTTTTTATGGCGTGAACCGAGGTCGGTGGTTGACGGATTTTTTCTGCTGCAGTTGGACGAAGCGTACCAAGAAGAAACTAAAAGAAAGGTATGGAAACAACAGTTTGGCCAGCAAATCATTTACCACTAAACTATACGCATGGCTTAGAATTCAAGCGAGTGACGCTAAAGGTATAAGGCGCTTTTCAGCCTTCCTGAATCAAATTGTTGCCGCAAAAAAACAAATCCCCGAGTTAGGCGTGTTGGGACTACGCGACGGAAAGGGACAAACTCTTAGCCCGATTACCCTCGTTCATCTCTAATAGGTGGCGAGGCGTGGTACTAGAGTATAAATTGAAGAATGGAAACTATTATCCACCCTTTAAAAAATTACCCGAGTTTATCGCTCTACAATCGGAAAGGGAAAACATCCCTGAACTACAAGAAATTAGCTCCTCTTTAAACCGACGGGGAAACGTGCACAACAGATCGACGAGCTTCTTTTATAACCTATTAAGAGAAACGATGGACAATCCCCAGCAGATAACTCGGTCATATTTTTGCTCATACTGTAGCAGCAACACCCATTTTCGTGCTACAGTATTTTAGACGTACAATCGAACAAAACTTTTATATCAGAAGGACTTCGGCGGCAGTTAGGTGCAAGTGGGCCACGAACTCGCCTCGATTTAATCACGATTTCGGATCTTGAAAACGTCATGAGTTCCCGAATAACCAACTTAGAGGTATTGAGTTTTAAAAGAGGTGCGAGGTCCGACATAAATCAGTGTTACACAAACCGGATATTGGTCAACCATTCTCAAAATCCATTGCCCGGTCATGCCAAGAAATGGCCTCACTTGAGGAAAATTGCCAAGTTTATCTTGCCGTTACAGCAAGATGCACCTGTAGGTTTGTTACTTATAACTAATGTCCCCAGAGCGATAAGGCCAAGGTAAGTCATCGCTGGAGGGTAAAATGAGCCCTACGCCCAAAAGTCCGCTCTAGGGTGGGGTATAGTGGGAAGCTACAATGTACCAGAGCAAAACACCGCTATTTCACATCGTTGGTATGGAGCAGATTTAGGTCTAACGGTAGAACATGGATGTTCAAACACGAAGGAGATCGTAAACCCATCACAGCTGAGAAGGTGAATGGTGTCGGAATTTGTGGAACAACAACGTCATGGTACTCGAAAATACTCACAAAATGACCATAAGTTTGTTAATATTAATGGCCAATACATCACGAAGCGGTCAGGCGGACACTATGAAACGCCGCTGCCATTTATATCTCAATATGTTAAAGCCGCATTATGCAAAAAATGAGTCAACTCCATTACCGCGTGCCGTAACAGTTTGTTTTCAATTTTCCATACAATCATATTATATCATTAAAAAATATAACTAACATAGCTCACTGTGCCGTTTAAACAGGATAGAATATTTACCTTATATAGGATAGAATATTTACCTTTATCTTGTATGGTGCAAATATGCAGGTTTAAAGAAAATTTTACCTATATCCAGTATTTTATTATAGGACATACTGCAGCAATATACCTAAATATCCCACCGTTGTACCTGTAGGATTCAACAGGGGCAATGCCCTACCCTCCGTTGTCAACCCTGTATTGAAATCGAGCTGCTTAGCGTAACTTGGCTAGTGATTGTCTCCAGCACAAAACACCCTGTGTGTCTGTCGTCTAGTAACATCAACTGTATAGAAATTGAAAATTTATTAAAGCAATTTCTGGATTTTCGTACAAGGCTTGAACAGCTCAATAAATATATAAAATTGCTGTGTTCAAACCTTAAGGTTAACAACCTGGGTAACAGTTCAACGATGTGCTTTCAGCAGACACAGCTTGCGTACATCTCCATAATAGACATCATTGTTCTCACATACTCCACTGATAAGACCAGTTTTATCATATATACCAGCGGTTCCCAAACTTTTTTGTTGGCGGCGCCTTTTGTAAACTTATTAAACCTTGCGGCTCCCTCATAGAGCCAAAATTTTCAAACTGCATGTATTGTATATCCAGACTATAGCATGCATTTGGATAACCATTCAAATTCTTTAAATCTATTCACTAAACTACTAAAGTGACGAACAGTCAATTAATGCAAAGCAGTTATTTGACAAACCATTATTCGAAAACAATGCCATGTTAGGAGCAAATAGTGGCAGATAACACCGAACAATGGATTTTACAAGTCAAACGAATGCTGTATGCCAGTGTATGGGGCTGGAAACCAGACTCAAACATCTCCAATTAACGTTTTACTGGTGTAACACACATGTACTGTTTTTTGTTTGAGAAAAACAATAAATGCAGCAACTCCCACATGCTTTCGTGGCGCCCCTGGCAAAGTCTCGCGGCTTCCCAGGGCGCCGCGGCGCCCAGTTTGGAAACCGCTGATATATACAATGTTTAATTACGCCTTTCGACCATACGCTGTGCTTCTTCAGCTCGTCCACTCAGGGCCGGTTTTAGGCCGATTTGACCGATTAGATCAAATTGGGCCCCGCACCTTGAAGGGGCCCCGCGCTAGCTGTGGTCTTTCTGTATTACAAAGTTTAAAATACTACTGTAACGTAAAATAAAAAGTGAAATAATATTCTTTCTGATATTATCAATTTGTTATGCATCGTAACTAAGTCAAATTTATATTTTTTGTCTGCCTGTTACGTCATATTGCATATGGTTGCTAAACAATATATATATATATATATATATATATATATATATATATATATATACAATATATATTATATATATTTGGAAGTAAAACAATATATCGTAAAAAAAGCATCCACATTGCATTTAATTTGTTGTATAGCTACTATTAAATGTATTTTTTTTGTAGTTTGAAGGTACTGGTATGTATTTTATGATATATAAACACCCATAAATTTTGCTATGAAGAGTAGGGGCCCCGCCATCACATTTCTAATTGGGCCCCGCGGTTCCTAGCACCGGGCCTGCGTCCACTATAATGATGATTGTCCTTTTGGATATTTTTTGATAAAACATTCGACTCTAAATGATATTTGAGTATTCAAAGATCCGATTAATCGTGGCGCGTATGGGTAAACAAACCAAAACAAGGAATACATGGACTATATGGCACTATACTTTACGGCTGTTTAGTTGGTTGTAAGTATCCTTGCCACCCCAAAGGTGGACATTTCCAAACCAAATGGTGACCTGTGTAAATGCTTTGTTTATAATACAATGGTAGGCCGATTTCTTACATCCATTCTCTCACACACAAGCAACGGTTTTTCTTTTTTGTTTCTTCTTTTTCACCAACGCACCGGCCCTCCAAATGACCAGTCGGTTGTTTGATGCTGTAACCCTTATAATTGTTTTCTGTTTAGTTCCGATGCGTTTCACATCGGCACGTTTTACTAACCGTGGAAAATTAGGTGTAAAATCCAAGTTAACGATTTAACCAGTTGCAATACAAAAATGTCCTTACTAGGTGATAATTACGTCAAGAGTGATAACACGTTATATATTAGACGTGAAAGGACTGTTTTATATATAAATATATATAAATATATATATACGAGACGCAACACAAGTATGACGTCTCGATTTAAAATGTTTTCAGTAATGCAGGTGGAAGAAAAGGCAGGAAATATTTTAAAATTTCCGTTTTTTTTAAAGTCGAGAATATTTAGCTCCGTTCAGCTCCCCCTATGCCGATTTTTTTAATAGGTGTGTAGACTACTTAACAGTGTGTTACAGTCGGCCTCTTTCATTTGGTTACCCCGAACGATATTGACTGTCACGGTCTTACGGTCAACATTGGCTTAGTAATTTAAAAGAAATACTCCTTTAAGATTCCCTATTAGCAAAGAAAGAGGGCAAAAATGAAACCGCCTGTAGTACATAATGTAAAAAATCGTTTACCATTTTTCTTTCTTTAACATTACGATATTCAGTTTCAGCCGTAAAACCACTGGCCCGTTAATTTGCGACAGCAGAAACTGGTGGTAACTAAATCTTTGCGATAAAAATTGTCTCTCTTTGTTTTTCCCAGACGATTTACTAAGTATACTAACCCCCTTCAGATAAATCAACTTAGCACTACCAAAATGAATTTTAGAAGAATTAATTTCATGTGGTTAATATGTGGATTTGTGTTTGGCTTATTCGAAGCAAGGTTTTGGAACTTGGTATGCTGTTTTTAATTGTTTAAATTTCATATTTATACGACCTTGTAACGACGATTAATTTTTCATAATACAAATATTCTTGTTTATGGTTTAAATACAAAATAAGAGGTATATGTGAAGCAGGTCGAATTTGTTTAAAATCACAAGTAAATGTATTTCGTTTACCAACATTTTAAGTAATAATATATGTTTTATGTGCTTGTTTATATTTGAAAGATACCGAATGTGCAATGTTATATTTAAATTTAATATTTTGCTTGATATTTTTGTCTAAATACTATGACATACATAACCATTGATCAGCGGATGCGAAATGTAAAGAAACATCACAAAGTAGCCTTTCGTTCAAGCCGTACGGAGAAATCAATGCTAATTTTATAATTAAATATCTCATTAGATCATGGAATACGAGTCACGAAAAGTTATGTCATCGACGCCACCGCTTTCTACAATGGATATGGCAGAAACGAAACCGCCAACAATAGAGGAATCTCCTGACTTCATTAAGAATATGGAGGCAATACATAGGGAACGGAGAAATACCATGACAAGAGCTTGTACTGCTTTAAGCGGCACTTGCACAAGCCTTGGCAGCACTCACTATGCAAGGGCGTTTTACTCCACCGAGTACAAGGTTTGTACAATGTTCATACTTGTTACCCTATAAGGTTAATAAATCGTTAATAGTGTCACGTTATATAGGATAATAAGTTAAGATCCTAGTAATTTTTATTATCGTAAATTTAAATATTGCCTATATTTTTTTATTAGCATCTATTAACAACTTTCCTTAGATTAATTTTGTGTCAGTTTGTGTCTTTATAATGGCTTCGCTTTAAAGTATATACACACACTTCCCCTCCACCTCAGCTTGCAGCATGTGACATATATAAAAGTGGAAGTACTACGATGATGCATGCTATCCTGGGAATGCAAGGTATTGATTTAACCAACCTGACATGGACTGGCATTATGCGCGAATCTACCAACTTGCGATTTCAAAGCCTTAACGATACCGTAAAGAAAAATGAGATGTGGAAATCTTATTTAAAGGCAATGATGCAATTTATTTGTTGTTTAGTATTTATTTCCATGCATGAGCAAAGTACTATGACGACATTATACCTGTGACATCAATAATGACATAATTTATGCATAAATTACATAAATATATTAAGAGTGCACCGGAAATAATATAAATTCACCAGAACGTGTGAGATTCCAAAGCATATAACTCCAAACCGTATGTTTGCTCGCATTGTTGGCTACCATAAAAATCTAACATCAAGCAGTTTCTCATTATCATTTCCTTATTTTTTTTTAGAAACACCATTTATAAACAAGCTTAGCTTTTGATTATATCTCAGGAATGTAAGTAAACGCAGGTCTCGTCATCACAAGTACACCCGCCATAATAGCTCGTGACAACAATCAAGATACCGAAGTTATTGCTGTGTATATGCTGTTCGTAGAAGTTGCTAGTGTGTGTTTAACTCTATAAATCACAAATAGCATAACCCATTAACATTCGACTGAAAGTATAACTAGTATACCAAAGTCGGCAAATAATTGTAATCTGTCACTAATAGATTACTTGTCTCTTGTCACATTCACACAAAGTAGTTTTTTTCGCAATTTTGGCGATGATCTCTACATTATACGAATTATCGCACGAAATCGTCATACCAAAACCTAAAATAGTGATGAAATAAGTTTACTATATATTACACTATTACAGGTTCTTTTAGTCCGAGATCCCTTTGAAAGATTCGTATCCGGCTATGAAAATAAACTGATTCCAACGGGTGCAGGTTATGGTGGTCACTATCTAGAACTATCCAGCGAAATAAACATCAAAATGCGTCATCTACGATCCGATCCGTCCATGAGAAATCAAAGCAAACCGGTGTACGCGACTTTTGAAGATTTTCTAAATTATCTGTTGACATTGAAACCGCCTCTCGACGGCCACTGGGCAGACTACATCCAATCATGCGAACCATGTCGACACGGTTATGACGTCATCATGAAAATGGAAACGCTAGAAAACGACGCACGTTACGTACATTCCTTGCTGAAACTTGAACCAAAGCACAGGGCGCTGTTTTTCGGTAAAGTGGGAGCCAGACGCAGTACGAACAGCAGTAAAACTCGTATGTACTTTGAAAGAATTCCAAAAAAATTGGCAAACGAGCTTTATCAAAATCGAATAAACGACTTTAAAATATTCGGATACCCTAAACCCGAGTGGTTATGTTAATAACCATCCTTTTTGACATATTGTTTAAATGTAGATATTGACAATAGTGGTAGAGTAGCGAATACTAATTTAATCTATTGCAAAGGCAACATTTGTCATATTTATTCACCTAGTAGGGGGGACACAACTTTTAAATATTCACTTGTCCTGATTTTTTCTTACAGTTTCATTAAAATTGTTATTTTTTTGTTATCTCTTTCCTGTTTTTAATCCCGTGTAGAGTTCTTTAGTTCAGTTACCATCCAATAATGACTCGGACTAAAATACATGAACCGCCACTAATAATACCGAAAAATACCATTTCTTTAAACATTTTTGTATCCAAGTTTCGAAACCATGATGGGCTCGTCACCAGGACCGTTTTTGTTTTGTATGAGACGTTATATGTATCGGTCGCGTTAACCTTTTGGCCATACGACAGGACCAAAACAAACTGCAAACTTTGTATCGTGATCCTGCTGTATTTTATACTTAATACAAACTACAGTTTTATTTACGTGTTTCAACTTATTGTAACGTATATGTTTGTTTGGGTGTTTTAATTTTGGTACCACTCGGTTCACGCACAAATAGACACAAGCGCAGCCGGCATGTGACTTTGATTAAATAAGCGTACTACTTAAAGGTGGCGCATTAATTTATCAAAAGTTTTGGCCAGTACATACACCTGAAACATCCAATTAGACATTCGTGTTAAATGAACAGCATTTTATATTAACTACACAGCTTAGTTTGAAAAAGGGATGCTGTTAGGTGAAAGGTTTTAATATCAGAAATGGAAACTGGAATACTTTAGGTAACCCAGCGGTGGATGCAAAATAATTTGACGATTTTCCGTCTTTTTTTTACGATTTTTCGTTTTTAAATTACCTAGATAGAACATGAATATACTATTATATCTGCGCGTGTTGGATAATCATTAAATTTTAGTGCGTTTAGTTATCACCTATTGCAGTATGCTGTAGATAGCCTGCCTATATGCAATTTTGTAATTTTTTTGTCATCAAAAACCTCACTGCTTCATTACTGGAGGTATACTATAGTTGCTCTTTAAATCTGTATGTTTATGTTTTATTAATGCCACTAATGACCTAAACAGGAAACTCCGACATCGGTAAAATTAAAAGAAGAATGCAAAACTCAACCGTCATACCCTGTTGCGGTAAGCCGATAAATCTGGTTATTTTTATAAAAAAAGGAAAGCGTGTTTATATAATAGTAACCTTTACCGTAAACATTGCAATTATGTACTCTTAATTTTGCAGAAAATGAACAGCACGGAATTGGCTCGTGATACCAATGTATCAAATATGGATATTTACCACCGAAAATTTCCGTCTGTAACGGAAAGCGTACTCTTTTGCCTTACGTCGTAAATACAAAATCCAACAGTACTTTAAAGTTTTTAATTTGTTAAAATTTAACAATCCTGCAAATATTTATTAACGAACAAGCAAAATAATGTGGCGGAAGTCCTTTT
>CH001443.1:194758-220597 GCA_000149265.1 Ciona savignyi | reverse complement strand
TTTAACACGATCAGCTCAAGGTAATCACTACAGTTATCACTTTTACATCATAATTTAAATAAAAAATGAATACCATTGTAAACGACATTTAATTGTCTGGCACCGATATTTTCAGTGTTCCAAGTAGATGATACGGCAGAAAATATTTGAAAATTTCCGTTTTTAAAAAACAAATATCGAAAGTATTCAGTATGCTCCATAATCTTTCCCTGTAAGTTTGTTTAAAGATGTGTAGACTAGCTAGTGAAGACCATCCATTTGGTTACGTTACGTAGACTACCTAGTGTAGACCATCCATTTGGTTGCCCAACGATTTGCCTACTATGAGTAGCCTATATATCGACTTTATATGGACCAATTCTGGGAAACTTCGACAACTTTTTCTACTCGACAATTTTAAAAATGTAACAATGCACTGAAAAATAAGTATAACGTGTATAGAGTAAGGTTTATTTATTGTTATTAATAATACATTCTAACTTGCATGTATGCTGGGCAAATAACAAGTCGGCAAAAATGCTTGATTATGTTTTTTAAATTATTCACTATTCTAAATTCCGTCCATTGATAGCTTGTGCCCATTTTGGTCGCCTCTGGTAAGTGCAAATACGGTCAAGTTTCGAACCGAATTTTTTCTCGAAAATTTGTCTATAGAATAGCTCTTCCTTTGTCCGTGGTGTATTGTGGGTGTATGATTGACTAGCCCGGGCGAACTCATTGTTGGTTATCTGATAGAGGTTTATTCCGAATTAGGATTAGATCCATGTTTGTCCATGTGAATGGGAAAACGAAAGGGATGTTATCATACGGGTAATCTTTCGAAAACATCGTGCCCATTGTTGTGTTACCCGAGCTGTTTAATCCACTAGGTTCAGGCAATGTCCGCTATGTGCCTTGCCCAGAACACAGCCGACGTTGTTTGTGGTAAAGATTTATAGAAAGAAAGCAGAGATAGGTACGCGGCAATTTGATATTCACCCCACTTTCTTGTCATTTGCCTCTTTGAGCAAGGCAGAAAGGATACCTTACGGGGGTTAATACGGTCGGATCAGTGGTGTGCCCGAATGGTGAATACCATAAGTCCATGTACATTTTTATGTATAAAAACTGTTTTGATGTTGGTGACCGCTGCGGTAAAACAACGTTGCCTGCTTAAATATATGCAAATGGATCCATAATTTATGTGGTACCAAACACCACTCACACTGCAATATCTCTGAAACTGGCTTGTGAAGGAGTGGGTGACACGGTGAACACACCGAACATAACTGTTCCTCAATTGGGATACAAAAAAATTATGTTCTTTTTTTTTAATTAAAACCCTATATTTTTTACCAGGCCTTCGAGATGTTGCTGAAGGTGTTCAAACCACGATGTTCCCTCCTCGCCAACTCCTGTGCTAAACCCTTCTTTTTTTCGCCACAGCGTGTTGTTGGGTATCAAATTCGATCCAGCAAAGGCGGCACGTAGAAAATACTTTTCAATGCCATTCTGTCATGGAGCAATAACTGATTAATACGAGTCTCGTGAATGTAAAATCAATGTTACCTTCGGGGCTCTCATGTCAGCCGGTAAATTCAGGTAATAAGAAGTGAACGCATGGTCAAGAAAGGGAGCTCGTATTTCCAATCCGTGTGCTGCAGTGCATCGATCAATTCGTAACACGTCGTACATATAAATCTGTTGAAGCTGTCGCCTGACAAGCAGAAATCATTGAAATGGCACAATATTTTTTTATATTTTACACATTGTAAGAGCTTTAGTAATTCGCACGATATAATCAGAGCATGTAAGATATAAATTAACGACCTTAGCATTTTACCATTCCTTTGTATAAACATAAGCGTCCAATCTTTGTTCTCAGTATCTTACATGCTCTCTTTGTGCCCATCTTCTGGGGTTGGCTGTTCAAGAAAGTGCAAATAACCTTGCGCTACTTCGTCCGCTCCTTCTCCCGTCATTATCAAGATGTTGTCTGTGTTTCGGCTGATGTGTTGACAGAGAATATACATCGCTGCAGAAGCGTTAAAAATTTATGTACATGAACGTCGCAGAAAATTAAAAATACTTTAATTTCACTCACGAACAGAAGGCCGAATAGCGAGCACATCGTAAGTTTCTAAAGTAAAGATAACACTTTCCACTGCTTTCATTCCCTCTTCAAGAGTGAAGGTAATTTCGTGATGCTCGCTGCCTATATGTCGTGCTACCTTGAAATTAAAATACGGTGGTTAAAGTACTTCTTTGCAATAAGTTCAGTGGCAAAACGATTAAAATTGCCGGGTTATATGTCCTTCCAACAACGTCAAAACGTCCAAAGACGTGCGGTTCCCGTGGTCATATGGATTCCATGTTGGCTCATTAAAAGGCACTTTTATAGAAAAGTATCGACTTTACACGTAACGCAAGAGAGTTGTGCTCGCTTTTCAGCGGAATGGTTGCAGCTTTGAAATTGGTCTCAAGCTGTGGGTTGTGTCCTTGGGCAACATACTTACCGACAATTTCCTTTACCAACTAGATCAATGTGTTCTACCAAATTGAAGAAACATATTATAAATACACAACACACTATAATAGCTCCGGTAATCCGACAATGGGCGCGAGGTAGACGTTTGTAGTGTGATACCACCCACTGCGATTGTGTGATAACATCCATTACGTTTTTCCAAAACTAGGATAAACATGATTATCATATTCTTGCTGGCGATACTTTTTCAAAATGGCTTGGACAGATATGTATTTTATCGTTAGTCGAAATAAGGTGAAACAAATTTAGCCGCAATCTGGTAGGCTGTGTTTTAAGCGGCAAGGTGACTTACCGCACTCCAGTATCTCCGCTAACCTTATGCAATAAATTTGGCGAACTAGCTTAAATTGCATTCTTTTATTGCCATTTACCTTTCGTGCAGCTATTGCGTCTGTACTGTCACTGTTCATTCCGATTGTAAATGTCTGCAAAGGTTCAGCCACCCCATGTTCTTTTAATTTCTGTGCGGTTAGTGCAGCAACCACAGACGAATCGAGGCCACCTGAAATACAAGAAGGATTTTGTCGCTGCTACACAGTGAAGATGAAATTACCTGATAACAAGCTTCCGAGTCTTCTACTTCCCATCAAACGTTTCTCAACCGCTCTGCTGAAGAGATATCGAATATTTCGCTTTACGGTTTCTTCTTCCAACCCTAGCAAATAAAGAAAAATAAACTTTAAAGCGCTAAAAAAACACCAAAAAACAATGTATTAGATATGATTTCGTCAAAAAGACGATGATAATAATAATTAAAAAATAACGAAATCACCAAATGCCTTAGAGTATTTATTAATGATAAAAATCGTGTGCCTGTGATTAAAATGATCAAAACTAAATTTATTAGAACTTTCTTATCGGATGTGATTCACCTAGTCGTATTTAGCCTTGGGAGAGTACCGGCAATCGTTATAATGTGAATAAGCATCAAATAATGTTTCCTTATAGATAAATAAAGAAAGCCATTTCAAAGTATTTCTGAGTGTTTAATACAACAACCTTTTTCACAATTTTACCATTTTCTAATTCCAGCCGTTGGTACTGAAGATGTGCAGGCGGTTTATCTATTCGGTGAAATTTGGTGGGAGTTGACGGAACAACCTTTCCATTTTTCATAATGTCGAAAAACATGTAATGGCCTGGTGGAAAATGGCGAATGTCCCCTTCAACCGGAAGTTCACACAAACCTGTGTAAGTAACTCAAAAAATTAATATTCGTGCTATCTAAGCCAAGCTCCCACACACACATTGTGAGTCGGTGTACAGGTGTTCCATTTTATATAATGAGTGTACGCGATAGTAAAAATTTCCTCTATTTAAAACTCGATTAAACAGTATGGTGGTCAAAGGAATCGCAGATTTTTTGTTTATGAAATACTATTCAGCCAAAGTGAAATTCTAGTCCGAGATGTATAGATACGCGCTGATGTTTGAAGGGTAACATGTGAGTGATGATCACCTATCCCGCTGTTGTAGTGAGTGTACACAACAGTAAAATAGTGAATGCACGCAACAGTAAAATAGTGAGTGTACGCAAAAGTAAAATGTTCTCGACTTAATGAAAAATCGTTCAGACAAACCAAATTTCTAGTCCGAGAAGTATAGATTCGCACTAATTTTAGGAGAGTAATATGCGAGTGATAGTCGCCTATCCTGCTGTACATTATATATATATATATATAAATCCATTTTACCTTTCACTTCGGAACATGCACCCAGCACTCCCGCTTTTGTGGTGACATAATACAAAGGTCGAACGCCGTAGCTGTCACGTGAGAGCATGACGCAGTTTTGTTTGGTGTCGATCACAATGAATGCGAAAACTCCGTCCAAAAGCTGGCTTGCTTTCTACAAAACGTTGTTTCGATTAGTAATAGGTGAAATTTTATGGTGTTTTGCATTTTTGCTATCAAAAAATGTTACACCAGGTTGTAATTAGGTATATATGTCCCTTTGCCCCAGACAACTTGTCGGACAATTTGACGAACGAGCAGTTATTTTAAGATTGCAATGTATATTATTATTGATGGAAAAATGCAGAAGCAGTAATTGTGGCAATTGGGAAAACCTACTCACCAAGCGACTGCTATCGAACCAATCAATTTTCCACTAAAATTCGACGAACCATACTAGCTATAGACTAAAAGGTGTAGCCTATATATATATGATTTCTTCACCATGCTATTAATTTTTTTTAACTAGGCCATGTTTTGAACTACTACTGTGGTGTAAAACTAGTTTCCGGTTCGACAGGTCGTGTTAGTGTGTTAGACGTGGCGCATTTCCGTTTGATATTGTTATCATTTCTACTTCCCTACGTCTGTTTAAGCTCAAATATTTTAATTTAACATAATGTTAGACCAAAACTTTACTTCAATCAAACTAAATTTTTAAATGCAAGTTAAATGTTAAAATACAAATTCTCTATTGTCCCTATTTTGTTCTGCAATAATGTATAGTAGGCATCCGCGCAACTAATTCTTTTATTCTACTTATTAAGTTGTATTGTAGAACAAAACCGTCTAGGTAGCGGTTGGTTAACCTTCTTTCTACTGCATGCAGGGAGTCGGTGATCTTACCGGTTAAGCTTATCGGCCAGGTATTAAGCTTATATTGGACAGTTACGTTTAAACAAATAACCATGCTCAATTAAGGGTTTAATTCGGTGATTAAAAGTTAAATGATTCGAATCCATGTATTGAAATCTTTTATTATTGTTGATCCACAATAAGAAAATTCAACTGATTTTATATCTTAACCTAAAATACTTATTCCCAACCGATGCTCTTACGGGTTAGTAATATCTTCCAGGTACGGAGCTTATAAATAACATTTCGAAAAAATATATGTTATCTTACCTTTCCGCCAAACTCGTTGTACAAATGAAGAATAATCTCGCAATCACAATCCGTTTGAAATAAATAGTCGAACTCCTTTTGTAACTGTTTAGAAAAACTGCATTTAAAAATTATTTGTTCTGCCAATACAACAGTCTTACCGTCTTGTAGTTGTAAATCTCTCCATTGCACAAAAGCGTCAAATGTGGGTACCTTTTCAAAATCATCGGCTAAGTGTATAAGTTTTTAAGTTAATAATTATTGAATGCAGGGCGTAAAGTTGATTGTAGACAAACATGTTAGGCAAATGTAAAAAAATATGTCTATGGATAGGTGAGCTTATAATGAAGCTAGCCAATATTTAATTTTTTAATTAGAAAACATAACTGTCCTTGTTGGTAACCGATTTAACGGGTCGTTACATTATCTCAGCGTACCTGCATTCCGCCAATACCACCAACCACATGTAATCGGTGAAATGCCACCATACTGTTTTTCAATCCTTCCAAGTTGTTTATTTGAAAGCTATCTGGTCCGCGGTGAGCCACTTTCAACGCTTCTTTGCATCTCACCAAATCGCTACAATCACAACCGAACAACGCCCAAATTCCACACATATTTTTTCTAACAAATTCTGGAAGACTTGACGCAATTATTTATTATAAAACTTCTTATATTTACCAATTGAATTGGCATTTAAGGAAGTAACAAAACCAAAATTGACAAACTATACTTTAGAAAATTGGTCAGTTTGTTGGCCCTTTGTTATATTTGTGTATTGTACTTACATTCCTTGCTATTGCCCTATCACTGAGTGTATCATTTAATTGTCTGCTTTTTAATTAAATATTTCCTCAAACTAATGTTTTAAATAAACCGGTAAACCAGTAACAATTTGTTTTTGCTGCAGTACTGCATTGTTTTGTTTATAGTTGACTACCAATATAATTCGTAATTTCCTGGTATGCCGATACCATTATCTTTTTTATAATATGATTGATTCACTTACTATATACACAAGTTTTTTTCTACCACACTATCCTCACTTTGTGTTAATAACTCTTATCCCTAGCATCATTCGTTCTTCCCTAAATTTATGTTTATTAGTGGTAGAAAAGAAACATAATTTTCAAAATTTCTGCGGCTGCGATCCAATCTATGACTAATGTATATATATATATATATATATATATATATATATATATATATATATATATATATATAGCACTATTATTTGTAGTCGCTGGGCTTTAAACCAACTTTAGTTCGTGTTTAAATGCACTAATGCTATGTAGCTTACCTCCATTGTTTTAAATGTTTAAAATAGTGCATCTTATAGCACATAATTTAATTTATTACATTTTAAATGTGTAACTGAAACGTTGTTTTAACCACCAGTGACATTTCATGTTGGTTTTTGACCACGCTTAACTTAAAAATATAAATATTTGATTTACTGCTAAACTTTGCCATTAAACCTAATTTAACATTAGGTTTGATGATAACATCTGTTATTACATTGGTATACCCGGTGTATTTACTTACGTGTTGTAACAATGTAACTTGCTTTTTATCCTTGCTCCCCATTTAAGTTTCATATTAATACTATATTCTTTACTGTCAGAAAGAAGCTGCTACAACTAATCTGAAACCTACTTTAAACACCGAGGATCATGTGGCTTCCACCGACGAGTTATTTCTAAAACAATGCTCCGAAGTAATGTCTGAATGTAAACACATGTGCGTGTGACTACTGTATACAGTATCATATTATGCTCGTTACAAAACATTACCACGTAATCGAGGAAAATAACTTTTTCTGTATATATATATATATATATGATGGTACACTATGTAACAATTACAAGTTTCGAGGGTTTTTATATTCTGGTCTCCATTGGAGTTTGGTACCGGTTTCGGCAGCGCATTGTGCCTAATCATTTCAATCTTGCAGTAGACTTCGGCTTTATGCGCCACTCTGAATTAGTTGTGTATTTTAATAATTTGATGACGTATAAAGTAGTGACTTGGCGCCGTGGCGTTAACTTTTAAATAACAAATCAAATTTAGCATTGGGAAAATACTTCAAAACCAAAATTATCCACCTGAAATTTGTTCCTTTAAAAGCCTCCGTGAAGTACATTAGTCCAAATTACTTAGAAAACAAGGTTACGTAACTCCAGAACTAACGTTTAATCTTTGAAAATGATAATCAAAGGAATGGCCACGTATGGCATGTATCACATACCGAATCATGCAGTTCAATTGGTGATGCATGCAATGACGTACAAATTAAACTAGCGACAGCAATGGCTCTCCTAAAATTGAAACAATTTTACACGTAACACAACACACAGGACGACTCTAAACTGTCCATCCATCAATATCATTTAAGGCTCCTCGTCGGGTAATCGCGTCTATTTGCGTCTAAACTTCCCAAGTTCATCCTTCACGATCACATTTTCACCGTTCTCGACGTCGTCTCTATCGTATCAGAAACACCAAGGAATGAATTGGTCTATCCAACACGTTTGGTGACTAACTCACTTCCCGCGTACGTCTCTATGGCCATCGGTCAATAGGATTTGTACTTTGCGTATTTGCCCATACTTACATGAAAATTAGTTGTACACAAGCCAACTTCTATTGATTTTGTTAACGGCCTTTTTCTGAAGCAACACAATATCACCAGTTGCGAGATTAAGTTCTTTCTTTTGCCATTTTCTCCTAGCCTGAAGTGATTAAAAAAACTTTCCCGCAACCTTGTCCAAAATTAATTTGTTAAGAACTGTACACGTCTCCAACGGCGACGGCAATACAATTCCCCGATTGGAACTTTCTGCAGGATGAAAACCCTAGCCCGTTTTATGGTTAGAAGGTGATTGGGTGTAAGAGGTTCTGGGCCCACTGAGTCGTTTAAAGTCCCACGGTTCTCCAAAGCAAACTACTTTATATTTGGGTTGCTGCAAACGCCTCTTCAGTTGACATAAACTATTTTGGCACAAATTCGATTATTGGTAAGTCGTATACTATAGTGTCTTAATGGTAGTGGCCTAACATAATGGTGTTTTTGCCGAGGATATTTAGAAACTTTCGATACTCTCGCGATACAGACTTGGCATTGTTAGGTTTTTCTTGGAAATCCGACTCAAGCCAATTTCGAACTTTAATTGGATTTATCACCTTCTTTAACTAAAATGGAATTACAAAACGTTGTATTCGACCCTCCTCTACTTTTTTGTACACAACGCAGCGATGCGAAACAACTCGATTCAAATAGGGATTCCCAACCTTCTCTGTATGCACGACTCCTATGCCCTAACCAAGAATTGAACGCTGTGCATACGGCTGGCATTCGTTTCCCACCACTATTTTTCTCGGTGTGATTGCGCCAGGGACGTTCGTTCCAAGTAATATACATATTTCGGGATTATGCTGATACGAAATTATCTTACTTATTTTTCTTTCAAATAATTTCACTTTCTTGCGAGCTCTTGTCAACAGATTTGGCTTCGACATGCTGGTTTGTAAGGTATAACGAACACGTATGGGATTTTGAATGAAAGCTTGCCGTCGAACCTTTGCACTTCCAAGTCGCATATCTTTTCGCTAAGAACCACGTCTTTGATGCCCATCATCGTGCTTAGTTTTAATAACGTGGACGTCCCTTTAGCCCAAGCTGCGTCTTTAGCCCGTTCGAAATATTAGATTTATTAGATTGGGCGTCTAGCATACAGTATCACTGGATTTGAAGAGTAGGTTTATCATGGATTGTTCCATTCCATATCCATTTAGTTTAGTGGAAGTACAGAGGCAGCTCGATTTTTTAATTTCCATATTGATATGTAACGAGGTCAAATGTAGTTTATTGCATACCTTACAAGCTACACGTTTTTGACAGTACCACGCGATGTGATCTTGAGTTGATCCACATGAAAAGCAGATTTAGTTATTTAGACCTAGTATAAACTCGTGCTTATCCCGCTTTGTGTTTTGCAAACGTGCTGCAATCGTCGATATGGTGTCTTCCCTTGCAATAGTGGCATTATTGCTGTCTTAAAGGAATTCACGTAACAGTTGCCTTGGATTGCATTTCTCCCTACTCTTCTATAGCTGGACACATGCAGCTCGTGCAACTCTGGAATGTTCTCTTGATCGGCAGTTTTAGTGATGAATTTGAATATAATTGTGGGAAAATTTTCACACTCTCGGTAGGGTAATCACAAACATTTAAGCAAGATATAGTCCTACGCTGTTTAGCGATTTCCACTTGATTTAGAAAATCGGAAAACCCACGGAGTCCACCAAAATCAGTTTGGGAGAATTTAGACAACGAATAAACGTAATCAATAAATACTTTTGCTATTACGCAGTTATTTCCATACCGTTCTTTTAGCTTTCCTTCTTCTATGTATGCTTTCTAACTTTGAAGGAGAAAAAAAAAACATCAACCAACAATATAGGTTCGCCCTTGAGGTGTTGATTCAGTAAATTCAACTTCTGTGCAACACATATTGAATTATACCCCACTAGGGTGTCAAACGTTGTTTCCCATGCTGGGAAGTTCAAAACATTTCCGTCAAACATGTCCAGGTTAATGATACGCAAGCGATGCACCGATGGCAAAGACCGAAACTGTTTGAACTCGCGTGCAGAATCCAAGATAGGCATCCGAAACGATGTGAATCTCCAAGTCGATGAATCAACGTCTCCAGTACAGATTAGTGATGGTATACTATCAGATAAATCTTCCGCATACATCCCTTAAGGATATTAAACGTGCTCAGCATCTAATCATGCAGCTCTTGTTCTTTCAGCAATTTTCTTGCTTACTTGTGTAATTTCAAGGTCCTTTTCTGCGTTTATTTGTCGCATTCGTAGCTTCTTTTCTTTTTCTATGTAAGGTTCATGGGACGTCATAAATTTAACTGCATTTAAAAAAAATCTAGATCCAAAGTGTAAGTGAGCTTTTCTAGCAAATCGTCAGTACCGTAGTAAGCTAGACAAAGAGCAGCAAAGCCGTTTGAAGCAAGTAATGCCGCCTTCGACTCAATTAAACCCGGATAGCCCCCAAGTAATGTAATGACCACTGCGTATATATATGGGTTAGCTATATGTCTTTTAGTTAAAAAGTAGTAGGATCGAAACAAGACGCAGGCTGGGTAATTGTTACCTTGGGTAAGGAAAGCACTGTGCCTAAAATTAATGGATTTATAGATTCTACTAAAAAAAGGTTTCTTTTCTTTGGGCAGAAACAAAGTGGCTACCAATCCGTTTTCACGGACATCGATCCTTCGTACACCTGGAGCCATATACATTCGTTGAATCGTAGTTTCAGCAGCCAATTTATTGCGTGGTTCTCTATCCCAGAGACCGACGTAAGCTTTTAAGAACAATAATTCACCCTGTTATATTGCGGTTACAATTATGATAAGATAATATATCCAGGGAATCGTTAAACTCCCTTTCTTTCACATGGGTAACTGTCAATTAACCTCGCAGCCATCATTGGGTAGCGGAGGTTTTTTGTGTATGATTGGGACGTTTCTTAATTTTGGTAAAACCCATTAATCAACTTGATTTAAGGAATCTCACCAACTGGCCCAGTTTGGAATCTCTAACCCGTCCAATGTAACGGTGAGAAGCAAACATTTTCCAAACCGAAATGACAGAAACAAAACTTTTGTTTCTGAAAAATATGTATTAGTTTGCTTACTTAGCAGTTAGGTGGCAGTAGAGATCACTACCGACTTTTCGTTCAGGAACGGTTCTGTGGCCGAACGGTTAGCGCGACCGATTCATATACCAAATTCTATTTAGGGGACGTTCTTAGGGTCTAGCTCATACTGGTTTCGAAAGTTAGCCCGGCAAAAATACGGTTTTAATCACTTAAACCAGCCTAATTAAAATTGATAAAACGTCACGGTGACGTCATGCAGAACATTGCCGCGCGAGTTAACAGTACAAACACCTGACAGTTAGGGTGTGAATACGCAATACCACAACAATTTCGAGTGAGAAAGATTGCGGGTGTACAACTGATAACCGTAAATTCATTTAAGAAGCACAATTTTTATTTCTAGAAACGAAAATTTTAGCTGAGAAACGAAAATTTTGTTTCCAGAAATAAAAATTTTGATTCTATAAGCGATAACGAAAAGCTTCGTTCTTTATTAGTTTTACGACAGTTTGTTTATGTATATATACCTGACACCTTTCTGTAATGTTAATCCAAATTATATTCATTATTTATTGCGAGTTATTTCGTTTGTTTCTACTGCCGTACGTGAAAAGTACTAACCAGTGTGTTATTTTCGATGTTGTGGGTTTATACAATAATTTTTTATTTAAATAAATAGAACAAATACATTATCTAAGTATAAAAGGTTATCGGATAACACAACTATTCTATTATTAGCCTTTCCATTGGATTATGTCTTTTGGGTGGCACTAAGGGAATATTTCTCAGTTAACGTTTGCATTTTATGTTCTTTTCATTTTACGTTGCCATCAGGACGCAGCCTGTTATTCTCTTTGTTTATTAAGGAAAACTACAAGGAATTTGGGACTAAATTTAATAATAAGGAACGGACGTGGTAATGTAAAGGTGTGTTATATTATTTGTGTTGATGGCTTATAATTTACGTTGTTTTTTTTCTTTTAGTAGCCGCTAATAAATCAGAAAGAAGTCAAGTGAGTCAACTCCATTACCGCGTGCCGTAACACTTACCAATTTACTCATCCCTGGCGATAATATGTCAGAGCGATTTTTTAAAAATAAAAACAATTTCGAAAACAGGGCAGTATAATACGTCAACTCCCTTAGATAAAATGTGCCGACGTACGTATGATCCAGACCATGACAAATACTAATACATATATATTTAGATGAAAATATTGGTAAAAACTGGTAATGGGGCTTGTGACACTTAGAAGTTTCAATTTGGTGATTGATTTATGACTATTAACGTGTTTAAATGTCAGGGATAATATTTTATTCCGCTTTTTTACCGGGCTAAAGTTCGAAATAAGGCTGCAACGATATATCGATAATCGCAATACTATCGGCACCACTCAGCTATGCAATAATATCAAACCAGAATAAAGATTATTCTTATATTAGGTAAACTGTGCATAAAATTCGAACCCAATATCCCAATATGGGACCGTCTCTTACACGCACCAACAGCGTCTTCTACCGGTTAACAAAACTAATATAATATAATTTCGTAGAAAACTTTTCTCGTCACACATGATTTTGCAAACTCATAATTACATTTTATTAAACCTTAACGAACCTACATAGAGGATATATAAAACCTAACATTACATTTTATTAGACATTTTACACTTTAAGTAATTTTAACTCAAAACATGAACACAACAAAAAACAAATAAGTGGAGACGCATATCTAAAACATATTGATTAAAGTACAGTTATCCCCTGGAAACTGGTTAACTTTTATTCAAATGTTGGTGAACAAATTAACAGGATGAAAATTAGGACAAGAAACTTTTAAATTCGAATTTTAGACATTTATCCTATTAGAATAAAAACTCCGCGCTTTTAATACGACTTTATCATAGCTCATTTCAAAATTTCTCGTCAAATTACTTTTTTTAAATGTTAAAATCCGTATAATAACCTCGTCACTTAGTTAAATATTAATATTTACCATCCGAAACTTGGAACTTGGTAAAAGTAAGTTAATATTGCTGGGCAAATTTAAGTTTCTTGTTAAAAGTGAAATTGTCCATAGTAAGGTTTCCATCTAAGAGTAAATTGCATACAAACATGGACAGGATAGTGAATTAATGTTTATTCTTGTGAATGGGAAAATGCAAGGGCCGTTAACACACGGGTACTCGTCAGATGACTTCGCACCCACCGTCGAGTTAATAAAACTACTGCAGTGTGTCAAGAATGAAAAGAATCGGATTTTTAAGTTTTGCTTCACTAATCGAATACTGAATTTTCGTTCATAAATTTATATTTACATCCGGACCCCCTTTAGGTGAGAATTTCATAAAGTAATGCAGTCGATAAACAAGTATTCCGCTGCACCATGTAGCTCCATTTTGTCTATCGTCATCGCCATTACTTGATCACGTGGGCAAACGCAGAACTGAATCATGTCATCGATTTCCGATTGGTCAAGAACACGAGGCCATATCATTGGACTCACGATCTGTCCCCTGTGGAAAAAACAAGAAGAACGTAAGTAACAGTATTCGGACATCAGATAATTACTATACGGTGTCTTTTGCAAAGAGGTGACTGTCACGTTTTGTATACAAATAAGGCTTTATTGGTTGATTTAAAACATCCTACCTAAATGATTGTGAAGCATCCAAACCACCCGCATTTACTTGGTCCTGTTCTTGTCCGAATATCAATGATCCTCCACCTTGCAATACCCCACCACTGTACGCATGACTCCCTACGCTGGTACCATTGATAAACATTCCAACTTTTGACGTTTTTGTTGAAAACCAAACGCACATATGTGTCTAAGAAACAAATAAATTTGGTTATAATGCTATAGTGTGTTTTATCAATATCTACTTCATATAATCCCGGGCTCCATTCGTACACAAAAATGAATTTTAACTTTTTTTTTTATGTTTTTTTTGTTGCGTAACGCTGGTGACAGGCATGTCCGGTCGCCAGGTGATTGGTTAGAACGCGTTATCTAATCAGGTTGAAACTTTCAGAAATCCTAACGGGCATGCTCATAATTTACCTCGATTTTTTTTAAAACGGGGAATTCCCGGTATTGGATAAAATGTAAAAAAAAGTTTCATCATTTTATTGCTGATATCTCTGGATTAGAAATAAATATTAACTCTAATTTTCTACAAACATTACAACACGAATCGGCAAAATATTTAAATTAAATTTTTTTGAAAATAACTTAAAACAGAAATGAAATAAAGTCCAAGTTGTAATTTGATACTTCTAAAACTACGCGTTGTGTGAGTGATCCTGTTGTGCTATACGTCTGGTGTAGTTGCGCTGTGCAGAGATGTAATAAAACATATATGGTAAATCATACATGAACTGGCTTAACTCCTTGATTATTATAGAAATAATTAATTTGGAAAAATTATGCACTTATTCGAGATATTGTTATAACAAATTGTTGAGATCAAAATAATTTAATGAAATCTTTCAGATGTTTTAAAAATGAATTGTATAATTCCTAAACTATTGCTCTTACTTATTTTAGCCATATCGGTGACGTAAAATAATTTTGGTTCGTATTGTGCAAAGAGAAAGTTTACTTCTTCACCAGTTTTCAGCATGATCACCATTTCATTATGCAACTTACCCATTTATTCGACATGTCCGGGATGTGAAATATTACTTTTTCACCGCCCATGTGAAAATTTACTTGTCCAGAAGTTTTCAGAAGGATCATCATTTCATTCGACCGCTCGATGGTTGCATAGCTCAATAAAGAGTCGTAGCTGAAGCTAGAGGTTTGAAACCACATGCAAACGGTGGCAGCAGAGAGGCTAGGTACAGTTAAACGGTATCGAACGTAATCCATCACTTGATCAGCACGAGGAAAATGATATACCTCGCTTGAACAACCTTTGGAAGAAATTGAATATATAAAAAATAACAGCAATTGTATTGAACAAGATCAACCGATTTTGTTACCTGAAAAGTTGTTAATTAAAGTGTTTTAAATTTAAGGCAATTAAATGTCGAACATAGTCAAGTTGCTCTAAGATTTTATTTGCTCAAGGTATTAACCAGAGGAATTAGAATTTACTAAAATAAATTAGTTGGGAATCAACGAAAATTATTAATTTTAAAGGTAGCAATACTATTTCGAATGAACAATAATGAAAGTTTCTTTTACCGAAAGTATGGTATAATAAAACTGAACTAACCTTCTACATATATCACCCAATGAACAACAAGATAAGCATGCCACCCGGTAAAACTGATCAGTGCGCTTTAGTTTGACCCAAAACCCAGAGGAATTAATATCACACACTGTCACTTCAAATATGTGCGGCAAAGATAGATGGTAGGTTTTTAGTGATGCTTTAACCGTAAAAGGTACATAATTAATGCACTTTAGATAGCTTATAAACTCCGTTTTCGTCGCAGAATCCGAATTCGAATGAATTTCAGTTTGTCCATGCTGAGGTGTCATTTCTGCCATGTAATGGCGAGGATTTAAAATCATATAATATATATTCTTACAAAATGGCTTACCTGAACGAGCAATGTCTAAACCACAAAACAAGACCAAGATATTGAAGAATTTCATATTTATTTACGGAAACTTTAAAAAATATTAAATATGACATTTGGACAGGATGTTCATTTTAATCTTCGGACAACGTCGATTCTTCACTATAAACAATTTTGATTACACAATATACGTCTATAGCAACGGTATTGTAGCACTTTAACTAACCTCGACGTTTTCATAAAATCCTATTATTTTATACGCGTTATTCAAGTTTGTCCCGAATTCTTGTTGGGATGTTTGATGTTATTTACTACACCATTGCACTTACGTCACTATAACGTTAGTCAAACAAGTTAATATTTTCTTAAATTGATCTAAGAATATTTTCCGAATCAGGTTAGACTTTATTACATTAAAAAAAACTGTTTTTTATTTATTCTATTATCCTTCTTATATCGGGTATATAGTGTAAATGCACTTACCATAAGGACTGAACTACAGTTAATTGCTGTCAATAAAAACCCTAACGCTGCATTTGTTACAAACCCTGATCATCAAAACAAATCAATCCGTGTTGGCTTATAATTTCCGTGAACATGCAGTCACTGAAACGGTTCAATAGTTTAGACAATCCCTTTCCGGTAAATCTCGCGAGGTCGAGAGCAACTAAACGACCACTGTACGCCATTATTCTTGTTTGCAGCAAGCAAAACCTGCAATGGATCTATCGAATTTGGAAAGTGTAACAGACTACAGGTTGGAAATGGTATTACAAAGCATTTTATCTAAAACAATTGTTTTCATTTTAACTCACGTGAATAATCAAAAGCATTGACTCGTGTTTAAAAAAATAACAGCAATTAGTAATGTCGTGCATCTTTCACCTGTTCAATTGTCTTTTGCCTTGGATATTTAAATACCCATAGTTCTTATACAAAATAACTACAATTTAATCGAGTTGTAAAATGGCACACAATAATCTGAAGACGACTCTAGAAAACCAATGACACTGCTGATTTTTATGACGATTCGAAACATTATTGCGTCGGGGATTGGCGTTAAGGCTACGCCAGCTAGGCGTTGCAGATAAAATGCTATTGGACAAAAGGAAACGCTAGGTTCTCGACACGTAAATGGTTGGGCAGAAGACTGCAATTTAGTATAATGTGCTCTGCCATGTGTGGTTGTGGACCGCTTGCACAAGCCGCCGATCTGCGCGTATTTCATTTGTACGCACCAAATCGGGCAACACCAAATCTAAGACCATTCATATAGTGTTGCCCAAGGCGAAGATTTACCAGAAAATCTGAAACACGCCCATATATTTGTGTTTGTCCTGTCATATGTTATATTTTATTGCATGGGTTACAAATGTTTATCAGTTATATATTGCCCGGCCTTATAGCTTGGTGAGTAGGTGCATTTCCTTTCACCATAGTGGTTTAATGGGTAAAACAAAAGTTGGATAAACTTCATTCGATTTAGGAGAGAACCTTGATGGGTCATGGGGTTCCTTTGCCCGGGCAGCGTCGGCGAGGTCAGGAACCGCTTCACCCGTTCTTGACTAACGGGTTCCTTCTTGTGTCAACACCCCCAGTCTTCCCATAAATAAGACGACGCATCAACCTCAGTGTCCCTCCAAAGCCGGTCGGAAAAGGCGTTCCAGATAATTTTGGGACGGTCCAGAAGATGATTGAACTGCGTGTACATATGCACGAAGCGGGCGGGGACGAAAATATATTGCAACGCCACAGATCTTAGCCTCCACTATCGAAATCACAGGAGAGTTGGTTTTCCTTTGATGTGCCCAAATAAATGTACAAGTCCCCGCCCGAACACTAAAAACCAAAACGCAAAAACTTTAAAAACGCAAGCGCGAATCACTACACAAAGCGCAATTGATTCACCCACGACCACACCCGCACACAAATTTTTATAAATATTTTTATATCGCACTTTTCTATTAAACATTTTTATAAATATTTTTATATATCACAACACAGATTTTATAACTACATATATTTTTATAACTATTTTTTTCCCGCCAGGCGCCAACTTTTTGTTCTCCCCCACCGGTTTAGAAATCCGCTTTTACATTATAACAATTGAATTAAGTCGGGAAGATGCGCTGAAGTTGCTTTGTATCGTCTTTCCACCCATTCATTGTATCATTTTTTAAGGTTTATTATTATTTAAAATAGTACCCGTAGGCCCCTACCCTCCGTACACGGCTGACGACACGAGCCCATACTCTTCCGGCTCGTTGTTGAGCATTGGTAACGGTCCGGCCATCGTGCGGACGTCTTGGTTAAGATAAAATAGACGTCGTCCGCGCCACTGAGTAGCATTATATTTAAAACAATCAACCAAAGAGTCCGTGTTAGTTTCAATACCCGGTCGGCCCTTGTAAATCAATTCTGTTCAAAGCTACTCAGTTTAAATTCCACCCTTTGCCCGATTCCCCTTTGCTCCGTCGCTAGTCCTGGTCGGACTGTCTCACGGCCCCTGGCAATATTCCACCTTGCAGACTCCAACACATAACTCTTAGAGTCACAGTGTTGTGCTGTATTTAAAATTCCAGGATAAAATGGGTTATTTTAAGCATGGAAAACCTACTGTATGATTTTCTGTGGCAGATGTCATACATAAGTTATGAAAATACTTTGTTGATCTACTTTTATATTGTTAAACTATTCCTCCAGTACCTTTATCGTGAAAATTATCGAATATGATTTAAATGTTAATGGGTCGCAACAACTACATTCCGTTGAAACATTTGCCAATAAAATGCTTCTCAAATTGGGTTCTAATGCTATACGCTTTTTTCATTAGATTGCAAATAAAAATGAAGCCAGGTCAGTGTTAAATTAAATAACTACGTTTTGAGTTCTAAACCTGCGCACGAGAGTAGAGATACGAAAGTTTTTGTGTTTAAATTTACACGCCACTTTTTCAAAGGCGACACGCCATTTTTTTGTTGGCGATAGGGTCCTTTTTTCGAGGCGACAAACCGTACCCTAAATAATTTTTAACCGAGCCCTAGATAATTTTAACCTTTACCAAGTTCAGACAACCAGGAAACTCTGTTCTGTTTACCGAATCATATAGCTTACCGGTATACAAAATATAGGTTATAAAGATAGTGTTGTTTGTTGACACTTTTTAGTTAAAGATAATTTTCAAAACAAACTGCTTTTCCGGCTATTAATATTTCCGGCTTTACTATTAAATAAAACAGCTGTCTGTTAGTTGTTTTTATTTTAGAATTTTTCGTTGCGAGAGTTTGAAATATTTATATTTAGATGTTGAGGTGGTTGGATGACTACTTGTTGGTCAACGTCATGGTATTCGCCATACATAATTTTTTTCAAGTATAAACTAACTTTAATGGATTATTTTTTTAAAGAAAATAAAATTAGTCCTTAACTGATGCAGGGTGGTATTTTAAACTACACACGGTAAATTGACCGACTTGTATTGTGTCTGGTTTTGGAAAATCTTGAACAAAATCCCTGCAAACACTAGACCCAGAACATGTCGTCTTCTTGTGATCAAGTTAAAGTATTTCCTTATTTGGTCCAGTAGTAACTCGAATTGTGGGTACTTTATACGGTAGGGAAGGAATGAATAGATTCAAAATAGGAAAAGGGAGACATGCAACAATAAAGTTTGAGAACCATTGCTGTGCTTTATATAGATTGGACCGTAGCCGCAGAACTTCTAAAGATTTTGTTTCTTTTACTAATACTACTAACATAAATTTAGGGAAGAACGACTGATGCTGGTAATGAGAGTTAATGACACAAAGTGCCGATGGTCTGGTAAAAAAATAGCGTATAGTAAATCATATAATGAACAAGATATCGTTATAGGGTTACCAGGAATATTAAGAAATATATCGGTAGTCAACTATAAACAAAACAATGCAGTACTGCAGCAAAAAAACAAATTGTTACTGGTTTACCGGAAAACATTATTTTGAGGAAATATTTAATTAAAAAAGCAGACAATTAAATGATACACTCAGTGATAGGCAATAGCAAGGAATGTTAGTACAATACACAAATATAATAAAGGGCCAACAAATTGACCAATTTTCTAAAGTATAGTTTGTCAATTTTGGTTTTGTAACTTCCTTAAATGCCAATCCAATTGGTAAATATAAGAAATTTTATAATAAATAATTGCGCCAAATCTTCCCGAATTTGTTCGAAAAAATATGTGTGGAATTTGGGCGTTGTTCGGGTGTGATTGTAGCGATTTGGTGAAATGCAAAGAAGCGTTGAAAGTGGCTCACCGCGGACCAGATAGCTTTCAAATAAACAACTTGGAAGGATTGAAAAACAGTATGGTGGCATTTCACCGATTACACGTGGTTGGTGGTATTGGCGGAATGCAGGTACGCTGAGATAATGTAACAATCCGTTAAATCAGTACCCAATACGAACCGGTTATGTTGTTCAATTAAATATTAGCTAGCTTCATTATAAGCTCGCCAATCCATAGAAATATTTAACAGGTTTGTCTACAATTAGCGTTAGCCCTTGCATTCAATTTTGATTATCTTAAAAACTTATACACTTAGCCGATGATTTTGAAAAAGTACCCACATTTGACGCTTTTGTGCAATGGAGAGATTTACAACTACAAGACGGTAAGACTGTAGTAATGGCAAAACAAATGATTTTTAAAAGTTTGTATTCTAAACAGTTACAAAAGGAGTTCGACTATTTATTTCAAACGGATTGCGATTGCGAGGTGATTCTTCATTTATACAACGAGTTTGGCGGAGAGGTAAGATGACCTATATTCTTTCGAGATGTTATTTATAAGCTCCGTACCTGTCAGATATGCTTAACCTGTAAGAGCATCGGTTGGGAATAAGTATTTTAGGTTAAGATATAAAATTAGTTACAATTTCGAATAGTGGATCAACAATAATAAAAGATTTCAATATATGGGTTCGAATTTTAACCACCGAATCAAACACTTATTAAACGATTGAAAAAAAAAGTTAAAAAATAGCAAAAATGCAAAATATCATGAAATTTCACTTATGCCTGTAGCAATTGAAACATCGTTTTGTAGAGAGCAAGCCAGCTTTTGGACGGAGTTTTCGCATTCATTGTGATCGACACCAAACAAAACTGCATCATGCTCTCACGTGACAGCTACGGAGTTCGACCTTTGTATTACGTCACCACAAAGTCAGGAGTGTTGGGTGCATGCTCCGAAATGAAAGGTAAATTTTGATTATATAAATATCAGTGTTAATGTTTGTAACGAAATGTAGAAAACTGTTGACAGTCTAACGGTGGTAGGGTTTTTTTTCAATGTATTTTACAAAATTGCAGTATTCGCAACAGCGGGATAGGTGATCATCACTCGCATGTTACTTTTCCAACATCAGCGCGAATCTATACATCTCGGACTAGAATTTCACTTTGGCTGAATAGTATTTCATAAACAAAAAATCTGCGATTCCTTTGACGACCGTACTGTTTAATCGAGTTTTAAATAGAGGAAATTTTTACTGTCGCGTACACTCACTTTAATGAAACGAACACATGTACAACGACTCGTGCGTATGTGTGTGTGAGAGCCTGGCTTAGATAGCACGAGTATTTATTTTTTGAGTTCCTTACACAGGTTTGTGTGAACTTCCGGTTAAAGGGGACATTCGCCATTTTCCACCAGGCCATTACATGTTTTGCGATATTATGAAAAATGGAAAGGTTATTCCATCAACTTCCACCAAATTTCACCGAATAGATGAACCGCCTGCATATCTTCAGTACCAACGGCTTGAATTAGAACACGGTACAAATGTAAAAAAATGTTTATACATTAAACACTCAGAAATACTTGGAAATGGCTTTCTTTATTTACCTATAAGAACACATTATTCTGATGATTATTCATGTTATAACGATTGCCGGTACTTTACCAAGGCTAAATACGACTACGTGAATCAGTTTTTATCATTTCAATTACACGCACACCATTTTTATCGTTAATAAATACTTTAATGTATTTGGTGATTTCGTTATTTTTTAATTGTTATTTTAATTTATCATATTCGTCTTTTTGCCGAAATAATACTTAAAATACATAAGGTTCATTGGTATACCAACGCCTTAAAGCTTTTATTCCTTTTGCCAGGGTTGGAAGAAGAAACCGTAAAGCAAAATATTCGATATCTCTTCAGCAGAGCAGTGGATAAACGTTTGATGGGAAGTAGACGAGTCGGAAGCTTGTTATCAGGTAATTTTATCTTCATTGTGTAGCAGCGACAAAATCCTTCTTGTATTTCAGGTGGCCTCGATTCGTCTGTGGTTGCTGCACTAACCGCACAGAAATTAAAAGAACATGGGGTGGCTGAACCTTTGCAGACATTTACAATCGGAATGAACAGTGATAGCACAGACGCAATAGCTGCTCGAAAGGTAAATGTCAATAAAATAATGTAATTTCAGCTGGTTCGCTAAATTTATTGCGTAGGGTTACTGAAGTTAATGCAATGCGGTAAGGCGCCTTGTCGCATAAGACACAGCCAGCCAGATTTCGGCTAATTTTGTTTGAACTTATTTCGACTAACAGTAAAACACATACTTGTTCAAGCCATCCGTACAAATAGATGGAGCTAATAGAGTGTTTTGTGTATTTATAATATGTTCCTTCAATTTGCCAAAACACATTGATCCACTGGGTTAGGGCAATGTCCGGTAATTACATTGCCCATGGACACAACCCACTAGCTAGGGACCAGTTTCAAACCTGCAACCATTCCGCTGAAAAGCGATGCACAAATCCAACAAGCTATTCCATCGGACAAAAACAGTTAAAAACCTGCAACTCTCTTGTTTTACGTCTAAAGACTATACTTTTCTATCGTATAAAAGTGCTTTTGAATGATCCAACATCGAATCCATTGGACCACGGAAAATTGGGTGTTTTTACGTTGCTGGTAGGCAATATGATAATTTTAACCGTTTTGTCACTAAATTAACTGCTAAAAAGCGCCCAATTTACGAATTTCCAGGTAGCACGTCACATAGGCAGCGAACACCACGAAATTGCCTTCACCCTTGAGGAGGGAATCAAGGCAGTGGAAAGTGTTATTTTATCTTTAGAAACTTACGATATGCTCGTTATTCAGTCTTCTGTTCGTGAGTGAAATTAAATCCTTTTTAATTTCTTGCGACCTTTATGTAAATACTTTTTAACCCTTTTGCAGCAATGTATATTCTCTGTCAACACATCAGCCGAAACACAGATAACATCTTGATAATGACGGGAGAAGGAGCGGACGAAGTAGCGCAAGGTTATTTGCACTTTCTTGAACAGCCAACCCCAGAAGATGGGCACAAAGAGAGCATGTAAGATACTGAGAACCAAGATTGTACACTTATTTTTATACAAAGGAATGGAAAAATGATAAAGTCGTTATATTAAGAACAATAGTCTGATTATACCGTGCGAATTACTAAAGCACTTACAGTGTGTAAAATATAAAAATATTGTGTCATTTTAATGAGATCTGCTTGTCAGGCGACAGCTTCAACAGATTTATATGTACGACGTTTTACGAATTGATCGATGCACTGCAGCACACGGATTGGAAATACGAGCTCCCTTTCTCGACCATGCGTTCACTTCTTATTACCTGAATTTACCGGTTGATATGAGAGCCCCGAAGGTGTCATTGCTTATACTTTCACGAGACTCGTATTAATCTGAAATTTAATGTACCATGACAGAATGGCATTGAAAAGTATTTATTACGTGCTGCCTTTGCTGGATTGAATTTGATACCTAACACCACATTGTGGCGAAAAAAAGAAGGGTTTAGCATAGGAGTTGGCGAGGAGGGAACCTCGTGGTTTGAACAACTCCAGCAACATCTCGAAGGCCTGGTAAAAATATATAGAATTTTATTTAAAAGGGAGATATAAATATTTTTCTTTATAATCATTTAAGGAACAGTTATGTTCGGTGTAATCAACGTGCAGGTAAAGTATTCTTTCTGCCTTGCTCAAAGACGCAAATGATCAAAACGCGGGGTGAATAACAAACGGCCGCGCCCCTGTCATTATCTCTGATTCTTTGTATAATTCTATACCACAAACAACGCACCATTTAATAATGCAAGTATGCACAGTCAAAATGTTTCTGTTATGTATTTCGCTACTTAATAGTCTTTATCTGTCTTTTTAAACAGGCTTAAATATTGGCCGAAGTGTTTAAGATTCGAAACTCGTCGCTAGATGTCGGTTGTGTTCTGGGGCAAGGCATATAGCGGAAATTGCCTGAACCTAGTCAATTAAACAGCTCGTGCAACACGACAATGGGCACGATGTAATTACATAATTACCCGTGTGATAACGACCCTTTCGTTTTCCCATTCACGGGGATAAATGTGGATTTAATAATAATTCGAAATAAACCTCTATCAGATAACCAACGATGAGTTCGCTCGAGTTAGTCAATCATACACCCACAATACACCACGAACAAAGGAAGAGCTATTCTATCGACAAATTTTCGAGAAAAAATTCGGTTCGAAACTTGACCGTATTTGCACTTACCAGAGGCGACCAAAATGGGCACAAGCTATCAATGGACGGAATTTAGAATTCTGATTAATTTTAAAAGCATAATCTAGCATTTTTGCCGACTTGTTGTGTGCCAGGCAAAACATGCAAGTTAAAATGTATTATTGGTAACAATACACAAAACTTACTTTGTTCACGTTATACTTGTTATCCAGTGCTTGGTTACATTTTAAAATTTTCGTATAAAAAAAGTTTTTGAAAATTTTTGGTTTAACAAAATTGCAGATTTGTACCATATAAAGTCGGTCTATAGGCTTATACGGCAAAGTAGGACAAATTCACAGAACCGAACAATTTTTAGCTTTAGTGACCTCGCATTTATAAAGATTAAATGTGAAATGTATCATTCTCATAGAATGGAGGTGACAGTTGGTCAAACACTTTCTCGTTAATTGACTGACCACACGACATAGGTTTTTATAATTCGCTTTCCCGTAGAACGATCTTCCAATGCAATTACCTGGATTTTTCAGGTCAAAGAAATTTATATTCCCGGAAACAGATGCTCGAACCGTTGCTGGTTTAGTGCTCTGTTTAGTCTGATAAGAGTACATGAAGTGTAGGGAACGCTGTCGTAACAAATATTTTAGCCATGAAAACTTTTTTTTAAGAAATGTCTTTTGAACACCGGTGTCTCTAACTATCCACATCTAGTTTGAAGCAAACAATAGCACTCGAAATTTCGAGTCTTTGCTGATTTACGGTGTTTGTCTCGCAACGGAATTCTTAGATATCTCATTGTCGGCCTCGCAAAGGAGATCTTTGATCTACTGAAACATGCAGACGTAACTGACAAAGAAGACATAAGCGTCTGAAAATATGAGCGCAAGCTTTAGGTAGCGTTTAACCAATTCTTCTTTTTATCTCTCCAATGCAAACTGACCTCACTAAAAAGGGCTCTCACTCATATCGTTTCAGCCCTAGTTAAAAATGTGTACCTTTGGCAATTTTTGCAGTTTCTTGCATTAGCTGTTTAGGTTTTCTGGCAACCAAGTTGTAATTGTTCCCTGAGGTAAAAAAAGGACCTTGTTATTCATGTTCATTACACAATATATTATATGCTATTGTCAGATTGTTACACGTAATGTCCATGTTATGTAACATTTCAGAAAGGTTCAACCGGGCTGCTATAGTTTCGTTTCTGCAAGCATGAAGTAATGTAATTACCAAACCAAATTTCTTTTTGCTGTGCAATAAAAAAGTATATCTAAAGTTGTATACATATGGTTTAAATTTGTATACATCTACAACCGTTAATATAATATTACTTGTATAATGGCGGGTTAAAAAATATGCTAATTGCATTTTTTTAAATATTACGTCAAATTTTGCGAAGACTGTGAAATGTTTCGTTGGAGTATTTACCACAATTCAAATAAAAAGCAAATCTATTTCATCTTAGATAGGTTATAAAACTTTCAACCTGATTTCAAAAGCTCCTAAGTCAAATACTTGTTAGATACTCTTTCCAACAAAAATAGTTATATTTAGCGTATTTCCAGAAATATTTTGTTACTTTGTTACATTTACACGGCATTTGTTAAAAGACGAATATTCCACCACGCGTGTTTTAAAATAAAGCATCTTGTTAATTTAGGGATATAAAGAAATAAAGCTAAATTCCTGAAAGCGTTCGATATAGTTTT
>CH001443.1:158465-194658 GCA_000149265.1 Ciona savignyi | reverse complement strand
TGCATATTTAGGCCATGTTTTCGAAAAAATGACAAAGTTTCATTGCGATTCAATTACCCCTTCTGATAAATATCGGGACCACAAGCCATGCCTGTCACAAACATGATTTAAGAGTAAATTTTCATTTTTAGGGTATTTCCCCAGGTAATTATTTTGTTTCTGCTAATTGATAGCAGATCTGATTAAAATTAAAGCAGCTGTTCAAGCGCTATGCCCCAAAAAGCTATTTTTTTAGAAAAAAATACTGTTTAAATTTACAATTGCAAATAAAATACAAATTTGTTAACACCTATGATAAGGTTAACTAACATTTCAGTTAACTTGTTTTTTGGTTTGAGTGTTGAGGAATTTTTCGGAAAAAGCTTCATGCTGGGTGTGGTATATTTGAATCTTTTTTTAACTGTGTTGGTGTTAAGTGTTAAGCCGTTTTGTATACGTTATAGTGGTGTATTATATTCGCTTATACATTTTATATTTTAAGTGATTTCTGTAGTGACTTTAAGTATATAGTCGCCTTAACTTTTATTATAATTTGTAATTAATACTTGTTGGTCCCAAAATATCGACGGTTTAAAAATAATTCGCGTTAAAATTCGCAAAACGGCGCCATGCCTAAATTGTTGGGTCACCGGAGAATTATCCTTGCTCAAATTACTAAAAAAATTACCCCTGCAGATCCACGCCATATTAGCAAACACCCCTAGAAGATGCAACCCAATTGGGCGTGTTCTTTCCTTTTTTTATTAGGCGTAAATAAAAACTAATCCGTAGTTTCACAAGAATTGAATTTCTGGAGATTTCCCTGAAAATGTTTAGAGATAGTACTGGGGTGTTCGCATCTTTTTTATTTGTATTCCAATTTTCCATCTTTCTCCTTTCTCGTAAAATTAAAGTTCGTTAAAACTATTAACATGCAAGTTAGAATACCTGAGAGTAACAACCTGCTTAAAAATCTTGTTATACCCAATACTTGGCGATGACAAATCTGTAAATTAGATATGTGTCCTCTTTCCATTTTTAATAGGTTAATCCAAAGTGATAAAAACATCATCGAGTTTTTAAGTTTGTTTAGATCACGCAATGATTTAGGTGAATTATTCACAAAATAATACATTTGGACATTGAGTATTCTGATGCACCGAACAGCTCAAGTTTGTCAATGGTTGACGTCATTACTTGATCACGTGGGCAAAGGCAGCGGTATGTGACGCTATGAATTTCCGATTCGTTGAGAACACGAGGCCAAATTATTGGGCTCATAATCTGTCCGCTGTAATAAAAAAAGAGACGGGTAAACTTCAACAAGTGTTTCATCTCTGTAATGTGCTGATCAAAGGGACACCATTGAGTGAACCCTTTGTCGTCATTTTGAAAAGATCAAGTTAGTAACCACCAGAATACCCAATCGCAATATATAGATTTTAATTGAAATTGATGTCCAAGTTGTCACACTTTGGTTTCAAATAAAAATGATTTTTTATACATAATTCTTTTTTATTCTCTGTCTACAAAAATTCCGGGGATGTTATCACACAAATAATCATCAAATTGCTTCCTATTGCATGTAGGGAATCGAGAGCTATTGCAATGTGTTTCATATACCTAAAACGTTTCCACAGCGTTAGCTTAACGCATTAAATCCACTTGGTTCAGGCGACGTCTGCTATAATGCATTCATTGCTTTTCATATGATGGCCTATACGTTTTAACGGTGTAACCGATTAGGATATTTATTAGGATAAGCAATGTTGTTCTTACCTAAAAGACTGCACTGCGTCCAAACTCTTAGCATCCACTCGGTCTTGTTCTTGACCGAATATCATCGATCCTCCACCTCGCATTACGCCACCAATGTACGGGAAACTCCCTACGCTGGTACCATTGATGTACATTCCAACTTGTGATGTTTTTGTTGAAAACCAAACGCACATGTGGGTCTAATGAGTAATAAAAATCGAAAAAAAATATGCGGGGAATGGCGAAGGAATTTAAACGGGGTATTTTACAGGGTTTTATATATCATAATATATTTTAATACTTGTATCAAGAAAAAATTTTCCAAATGTATTAAAAGAAAATTTTTGATGAAAAAATATAAGAAACATTATCGTATTCTTACCCATTTATTCGTCATATCCAAGGTTACAAATCGTTTTACTTTGTAATTATCAACAAAGAAGTCGAAAATCCTTGAATTCTTTAGCATAATCATCATTTCATTATTGCGAGAATTTGTGGTTGCATAGCTTAGCAAACAAGCGTCGCTGAAGCTAGAGGTTCGAAACCACATGCAAACGGTGGCAGCCGAAAGCCGAGGGACATATGAACGATATCGAATGTAATCCGTCACTTGATTTGCTCGAGGAAAAATGTAAAGCACAGTTGGGCAACCTTGAAATAACGAGGCTTATAGGTAAATTTAATAAATGCAGATAATTCTCGTTGGTGACTACCCAATAACTACAATATCAGACTACATTCACTTTTTAATATTTCTGTATCGAATGGATAGAAATGTAAAGGTCTCCATAGAGCGTGAAACATTCTCCTATTTTACATATTTGAAATATAATATTACCAGAAAAAAAAATAGCAAACAAGCCTATCTAACCATCTTTTTACCATATTTTAGTTCTTGAATTTCTCCTTATTATGGGTCCCATTTGGAAAAATGAGACACATATTGTTTTTGTCCGTTTTTTTTTTTCTTTTTTTTTTTCGTCAAAGGTTTGACAGTCATGGCTTGTGGCTCCAACATCTACCAGAAGGGGTTATGGAATCGCAATAAAACTTTAACATTTGTTAGTGCACATAGTCTAGATATGCAGAAACCAAAATTTTGGGTAATTTAATTTGGGGAATTCCCCTGAGAGGTGAAAAACCAAAACGGTACTTTTTTTAAAAAAGGTAACTTTTTTGGCCATAGCGATTGATCGGCTACTCCAATTTTAATTAGATTTGGTAAATTGTAAGAACATTAGCCAATGATACAAACTTTAAAAGAAATCAAAAAATTACCTAGGGAAATACCCTAAAAAATACGATTTTGTTCTCAAATCAATTGTGCCAGTCATGGCTTGTGGCTTCGACATCTACCAGAAGGGGTAATGGAATTGCAATAAAACTTTGACATTTGTAAGCGCACATGGTCTAGATATGCAGAAACCAAAATTTTGGGTGATATACCCAGGGGAATTCCCCTGAGAGGTTAAATACCAAAACGGTATTTTTTTCTAAAAATTTAGTTTTTTTTTGCGCATGGCGTTTAATCGGCTACTCCAATTTTAATTAGATTTGGTAAAATGTAAGAAAAACATTAGCCAATGATATAACACTTAAGAGAAATGAAAACATTACCTAAGGAAATACCCGAAAAAATAAGATTTTGTTCTCAAATCATGATTGTGACAGGCATGGCATGTGGCTCCGACATCTACTAGAAAAAGTAATGGAATTGCAATAAAATTTTGAAATTTGTTAGCGCACATAGTATAGATATGCGGAAACCGAAATTTCGGGTGATGAATCTAGGGGAATTCCCCTTAGACGTTAAAAACCACAACGGTATTTTTTTCTATATAAATAGCCTATTTTGGGCATAGCGCTTAAACGGACGCTACAATTTGAATCAGATTTGGTGGAATGTAAGTGCATTAGTCACTGATTTAACACTTAAAAGAAATAATAAAATAACCTAGGGAAATACCCAAAAAATGGGATATGTTCTCAAATCATGTTTGTTACCAGGATTCCATGTCGCCCTGACATCTTCCAAAAGGAGTAATGAAATCGCAATGAAAATTGGACATTTGTAAGACAACATGGTCTAAATATGCAGAAACCAAAAATTTGAGTAATGAATATAGGGGAATTCCCTAAAATGTCGGTAAAATGTTAAAACATTAGACACTCTGTGCCAATTCAAAAAAGAAAACATTTACTTAGGTTAATTTCCATGAAAACGAAGTTATGCTCCTGAACTATGATTGTGACAGGCATGCCAGATCGCACTGACATCTCCAACAAGAAGTCGACAAAACAGATTAAAACTTTAAGAATTGTTACATAACATGGCCCACTTATGTAAAAACAGAAACTTATCTACTAATCCCAGGAGAATTCCCTGAAACAACGAAAAACTAAATCGGGCTGTTTTGGAATTTAGCTTTATTTTACTACAGCGCTTGAAAAGAAGCTATAATTTAAAACATTTTTGGTGAAATGTTCATAAATTTAAGACGTTTATTCTTTATTTACCTTAACATGGAATATAAGTTTGGTATGTTAACTATGGGACCCATGCGTTTATGCTTGCAGAAACAAAAACTACATCCTCAGTGTATAAAATACAAATTGTAGTTAGGGACCCTGTAGCATGAATATAGGGTATACAACAGGTGTTTTACAAATAGTGGTGGTTAAACACGTGGTTGACACTCTCTAGTTTTCTCTCTATTTCTTCATTGCAATGATACACATTTTCTACAAAACAAACAAAACATGAATTAATTGTTTAACAGCATTTTCTAAAATTATATTTAGGCTACGTGAACTTTACACTATTTTATTGCATGTAGAAAAGTTTGTATTTTAGTTGACAAAATAAAAACTAGAAGTAATTGGATTATACATGCTGTTTTTATTATAGTTTTATTTAGCTTTTTTTTCTGTAAGATGAAACTAATAAATTTCCAAGTTATTAAAGTATTTTACAGGAAACACTGGTTGCTATTAAATCATCGTCATTCTAAAACGGTTTAACTGGGTTTTTGGGAAAATAATAAATCGTTGATCGTAATTACATTACTACCCGCCTGACCGTGACTAAGTTATAGCCGCACAGCATGGTTGTCAATAGCGTTACTCAGATAAAATGTAAAAACTGATCTCGTTTAAGAAGTGGACCCGTAAAATGAATAAGCTAGTGCTACCATTTAACATTGGTAACTGTAAGGTAAAATAGAGAATTTGTTTGTAACATTGTTTAAGGGAATCACTTCAGAGGCGGCCCAAAACTCTTGCTGGTAATTTATACTCGCGGGTATGGGTTGGGCTAGCTGCCTGTCTTTGAGGCCATCGACTAATACGAGGTACGATACCTCGTCTTTAGTTTCATTCGGCTCGGTGTACGCTAAATCACCCATTGATTTAACCGCGTATACAAAATCAGTTGTTCTCTCGTCCATACCCTGTCGTCTGGCGAGTTATCGTTTTCTTGAATCTGTCATCTCAAATCAGCATACATAGCCGTTAGAAACATATGGCGCCGGACGTCTTCGATGGCGTTTATGCCATCGCAGTACAAAGAAAATATTTCAATAAAATCGCCGATATTTTGTCCAGGCGTATAAACAGGCGGCGACATCAAAAAATTAAAAGCCATTTAAAAGCACTATAAAACAGACAAATCACATAGAATCGGGGAATTTCTCTCTCTGCTGCAAGCCCTAGTATAGATGTTGCGGTAACAGCGTCCTGGCAGGATCGCCAATTTGTTACAGGATTTTTAGGGTTTCTCACGACGCTGTCTTAACGGCCTACCGTTGGACCAATTACAAGGGCTTGCAACGTTTTCGCTTTATAAAAATACTACTACTTACAAAAGACAAATAAGACTAATAAAAAGATCAGCAATTAAAAATAAATCTGCACAGTTTAAAAGCCAGAGAGAATTGATTTTTGGCCACATAAATTCGAGGACATCACGAGCACGTAAATTGGCACAGCAGCGAGCGGTAATCACTTAAAATTTCCGAGAGATAAAATGGTGCGTGTTAAAATAAGCAGGCAAGATAAAAATGATTAAATGAATAAAAGGTGCAAAGGGTGTAAACTACGTGTTAAATAAAAGGGAACAAACAAAAGGCGTAAAACAGTGTATTAAAATTGTATAAAATAGTTTTGTTAAAAGTGTAGAAAATGTGTAGAAAAATATGTAAAAGACATATATAAAAGTGTATCAAATCATAACAAAACAAACGAGCCCCCGTGCATTACAAAAGCACACGTACCTGCAATATATCGGCAATTTGTCATTTCGCCAGGTGTTAATTAACGCTCTTTGCGTTACCCATTCACGGGATAAAAGATGGATATCATATTTCAAGATAGTTTAAAACATAAATAAAGAAAACAAACCTTCGATGAAAATGTTTACTTTCTTGTTAGCGATTCCAGGATTTGTATGAATCAATATACATAACTCTTAGAGTAACAGTGTTGTGCTTTATTTAAAATTCAAGGATAACCTGGGTTACTTTAAACATGGAAAACCTACTGTATGATTTTCTGTGGCAGGTGTTATACATAAGTTTATGAAAATATTTTATGAGAACTCTATCGTTTCTGCTCTCCGAATCATTTAGCTTACCGATATACAAAATATAGGGTTTACAGGTAGTGTTGTTTGTTGACACTTTTTAGTTATAGATAATTTTCAAAACAAACTGCTTTTCCGGCTTTTCATATTTCCGTCTTTCCTGTTAAATAAAACAGCTGTCTGCAAGTTGTTTTTATCTTAGAATTTTTTGTTGCGAGAGTTTGAAATATTTATATTTAGATGTTGAGGTGGTTAGATGACTGCTTGTTCGTCAACGTTATGGTATTCGCCATACATATTTTTTTTTCTATCAAGTATAAATAAACTTTAATAGACTATTTTTTTAAGAATATAAAATTAGTTCTTAACTGATGCAGTGCGGTCTTTTAAACACACGCAGCGGTAAATTGAGCGACTTACATTGTGTCTGGTTTTGGGAAATCTTGAACAAAATCTCTGCAAACACTAGACCCAGAACATGACGTCAAGACCCAGAAAATGTCGTCTCGTACTTTATAAATTAGGGGTACTTTTTACGGTAAGCAAGGAATAAAAAGATTCAAAATAGGAAAAGGGAGACATGCAACAATAAAGTTTGACAACCATTGCTGTGCTTTCTCTAGATTGGACCGCAGCCGCAGAACTTCTAAAGATTTTTTTTTTTACTAATACTACTAACATAAATTTAGGGAAGAACGACTGATGCTGGTAATGAGAGTTAATAACATAAAGTGCCGATGGTGTGGTAAAAAATAGCGTATAGTAAATCATATAATGAACAAGATACTATTATCGGGTTACCAGGATAATTAAGAAATATATCGGTAGTCAACTATAAACAAAACAATGCAGTTCTGCAGTAAAAACTAATTGTTACTGTTTTACCGGAAAACATTAGTTTGAAAAAATATTTAATTAAAAAGCAGACTATTAAATGATACACTCATTGATAGGGCAATACCAAGGAATGTTAGTACATTACACAAATATAATAAAATGCCAACAAACTGACCAATTTTCTAAAGTATAGTTTGTCAATTTTGGTTTAGTTACTTCCTTAAATGCCAATCCAATTGGTAAATATAAGAAGTTTTATAATAAATAATTGCGCCAAATATTCCAGAATTTGTTCGAAATAAATATGTGTGGAATTTGGGCCTTGTTCGGGTGTGATTGTAGCGATTTGGTGAAATGCAAAGAAGCGTTGAAAGTGGCTCACCGCGGACCAGATAACTTTCAAATAAACAACTTGGAAGGATTAAAAAACAGTATGGTGGCATTTCACCGATTACACGTTGTTGGTGGTATTGGCGGAATGCAGGTACGCTGAGATAATGTAACAATCCGTTAATTCGGTTCCCAACCAAGAAACAGTTATGTTTTATGAATAAAACAAATAAATATTGGCTAGCTTTATTATAAGCTCGCCAAGCCATATAAATGTTTTTTTACAATTGCCTGACAGGTTTGTCTACAATCAACTTTACCCCTTGCATTCAATAATGATTATCTTAAAAACTTATACACTTAGCCGATGATTTTGAAAAAGTACCCACATTTGACGCTTTTGTGCAATGGAGAGATTTACAACTACAAGACGGTAAGACTGTAGTAATGACAAATCAAATGATTTTTAAATGCTGTTATTCTAAACAGTTACAAAAGGAGTTCGACTATTTATTTCAAACGGATTGCGATTGCGAGGTGATTCTTCATTTATACAACGAGTTTGGCGGAGAGGTAAGATGACCTATATTTTTTTCGAGATGTTATTTATAAGGTCCGTACCTGGCAGATATGCTTAACCCGTAAGAGCATCGATTGGGAATAAGTATTTTAGGTTAAGATATAAAATCAGTTACAATTTCGAATCGTGGATCAACAATAAAAAAATATTTCAATACATGGATTCGAATTTTAACCACCGAATCAAACACTTAATTAAGCATGGTTGTTGTAAAATAAGTAAAATGTCCTATATAAGCTCTAATACCTGACCGATAAGTTAAAACGGCAAGACCACCGACTGTCTGAATGCAGTAGAAATAACGTTAACCAACCACAAACTAGACGGATTTTTCTTACTATACAACTTATAATTTTTTTTATTGTGCGGACGCCTACTATACATTATTGCAGAACGAAATGGGGACAATGAATAGTTTTTATTTTTACATTCGACGACGTTTAAAAATTTAAATTAATTGGAGTATAGTTTTGGTCTAACGGTTAGACCAACCGTATGTTTAATGATATATTTTAGCTAAATGATATATTTTAATATCCGTATGTTGAATGATGTATTTAAGCCAAATCAGGCATAGGGAAGTATTACAAATGATAAAAAATAACAAACGGAAATGCGCCACATCTAACACTGACACGACCTGTCAGCCCGAAAATCTTTAGTTTTACACAACAATATTGGTGATAAGAATTATGTTTACACTTTATGATATAGCTGGTATAGATGTGTCACGATTGGAAAAAAGAAATAAAAAATAGCAAAAATGCAAAATATCATAAAATTTCACCTATGCCTGTAGCAATTGAAACATCATTTTGTAGAAAGCAAGCCAGCTTTTGGACGGAGTTTTCGCATTCATTGTGATAGACACCAAACAAAACTGCGTCGTGCTCTCACGTGACAGCTACGGAGTTCGACCTTTGTATTACGTCACCACAAAGTCAGGAGTGTTGGGTGCATGCTCCGAAGTGAAAGGTAAATTTTGATTATATACATATCAGTATTAATTTTTGTAACGAAATGTAGAAAATTGTTGACAGTCTAACGGTGGTCGGGGCTTTTTCAATGTATTTTACAAAAATCGCAGTATTCGCAACAGCGGGATATAGGTGATCATCACTCGCATGTTACTTTTTCAACATCAGCGCGAATCTATACATCTCGGACTAGAATTTCACTTTGGCTGAATAGTATTTCATAAACAAAAAATCTGCGATTCCTTTGACGACCGTACTGTTTAATCGAGTTTTAAATAAAGGAAATTTTTACTGTCGCGTACACTCACTTTAATGAAACGAACACATGTACAACGACTCGTGCGTATGTGTGTGTGAGAGCCTGGCTTAGATAGCACGAATATTTATTTTTTGAGTTCCTTACGTAGGTTTGTGTGAACTTCCGGTTGAAGGGGACATTCGCCATTTTCCACCAGGCCATTACATGTTTTGCGACATTATGAAAAATGGAAAGGTTATTCCATCAACTCCCACCAAATTTCACCGAATAGATGAACCGCCTGCACATCTTCAGTACCAACGGCTGGAATTAGAACACGGTACAATTGTAAAAAATGTTTATACATTAAACACTCAGAAATACTTGGAAATGGCTTTCTTTATTTACCTATAAGAACACATTATTCTGATGATTATTCATGTTATAACGATTGCCGGTACTTTACCAAGGCTAAATACGACTACGTGAATCAGTTTTTATCATTTCAATTACACGCGCACCATTTTTATCGTTAATAAATACTTTAATGTATTTGGTGATTTCGTTATTTTTTAATTGTTATTTTAATTTATCATATTCGTCTTTTTGCCGAAATAATACTTAAAATACATAAGGTTCATTGGTATACCAACGCCTTAAAGCTTTTATTCCTTTTGCCAGGGTTGGAAGAAGAAACCGTAAAGCGAAATATTCGATATCTCTTCAGCAGAGCAGTGGATAAACGTTTGATGGGAAGCAGAAGAGTCGGATGCTTGTTATCAGGTAATTTCATCTTCATTGTGGAGCAGCGACAAAATCCTTCTTGTATTTCAGGTGGCCTCGATTCGTCCGTGGTTGCTGCACTAACCGCACAGAAATTAAAAGAACATGGGGTGGCTGAACCTTTGCAGACATTTACAATCGGAATGAACAGTGATAGTACAGACGCAATAGCTGCACGAACGGTAAATGACAATAAAATAATGTAATTTCAGCTAGTTCGCTAAATTTATTGCGTAGGGTTACTGGATTTACTGCAATGCGGTAAGGCGCCTTGCCGCATAAAACACAGCCATCCAGATTGCGGCTAATTTTGTTCCATCCGTACAAAGTAAAGATGGAGCTAATAGAGTGTTTTGTGTATTTATAATATGTTCTTTCAATTTTGTAAAACATATTGATCCACTGGGTTAGGGCAATGTCCGGTAATTACATTGCCCATGGACACAACCCACTAGCTAGGGACCAGTTTCAAAATCTGCAACCATTCCGCTGAAAAGCGATGCATAAATCCAACAAGCTATTCCATCGGACAAAAACAGTTAAAAACCTGCAACTCTCTTGTTTTACGTCTAAAGACTATACTTTTCTATCGTATAAAAGTGCTTTTTTAAATATCCATTATCGAATCCATAGCACCAAGGGAAATTGGGTGTGTTTACATTGTTGGTAGTCAATATGATAGTTTTAACCGTTTTGTCACTGAATTAATTGCTAAAAAGCGCCTGATTTACTGATTTCCAGGTAGCACGTCACATAGGCAGCGAACACCACGAAATTGCCTTCACCCTTGAAGAGGGAATCAAGGCAGTGGAAAGTGTTATTTTATCTTTAGAAACTTACGATGTGCTCGTTATTCAGTCTTCTGTTCGTGAGTGAAATTAAATCCTTTTTAATTTCTTGCGACGTTCATGTAAATACTTTTTAACCCTTTTGCAGCAATGTATATTCTCTGTCAACACATCAGCCGAAACACAGACAACATCTTGATAATGACGGGAGAAGGAGCGGACGAAGTAGCGCAAGGTTATCTGTACTTTCTTGAACAGCCAACCCCAGAAGATGGGCACAAAGAGAGCATGTAAGATACTGAGAACAAAGAATGTACAGTTATGTTTATACAAAGGAATGGGAGAATGCAAAGATCGTTATATTAAGAGTAATCGTCTGATTATCTCGTGCGAATTACTAAAGCTCTTACAGTGTGTCAAATATGAAAACACTGTGTCATTTGAATGTTATCTGTTTCTCAGGCGACAGCTTCAACAGATTTATATGTACGACGTATTACGAATTGATCGATGCACTGCAGCACACGGATTGGAAATACGAGCTCCCTTTCTTGACCATGCGTTCACTTCTTATTACCTGAATTTACCGGCTGATATGAGAGCCCCGAAGGTAACATTGCTTTTACATTCACAAGACTCGTATTAATCAGTTATTGCTCCATGACAGAATGGGATTGAAAAGTATTTTCTACGTGCTGCCTTTGCTGGATCGAATTTGATACCCAACACCACATTGTGGCGAAAAAAAGAAGGGTTTAGCATAGGAGTTAGTGAGGAGGGAACCTCGTGGTTTGAACAACTCCAGCAACATCTCGAAGGCCTGGTAAAAATATATAGAATTTTATTTAAAAGGGGGATATAAATATTTATCTTTATAGCCATTTAAGAAACAGTTATGTTCGGTGTAATCAACATGCAGGTAAAGTATTCTTTCTGCTTTGCTTAACGCAAATGATCAAAACGCGAGGTCAATAACAAACGGCCGCGCCCATCATTATCTCTTTGTATAATTCTATACCACAAACAACGTTCCATTTATTAATGTATGCACAGTCAAAATGTTTCTGTTATGCATTTCGCTACTTAATAGTCTTTATCTGTCTTTTTAAAGCAGGCTTTAATATTGGCCAAAGTGTTTAAGATTCGAAACTCGTCGCTAGATGTCGGTTTTGTTCTGGGGCAAGGCAAAGAGCCGACATTGCCTAAACCTAGTGGATTAAACAGCTCGTGCAACACGACAATGGGCACGATGTAATTACATAATTACCTATGTGATAATAACCCTTTCGTTTTCCCATTCACGTGGACAAACATGGATATAATCCTAATTCGAAAAATTTCTATAAGATAACCAACGACGAGTTCGCCCGGGCTAGTCAATCATACACCCACAATACACCACGGACAAAGGAAGAGCTTTTCTATAGACAAATTTTCGAGAAAAAATTCGGTTCGAAGCTCGACCGTATTTGCACTTACCAGAGGCGACCAAAATGGGCACAAGCTATCAATGGACGGAATTTGGAATTCTGATTAATTTTAAGTATAATTGGTAACAATATACAAAACTTACTTTATCCATGATGTACTTATTATTCAGTGCATTGTTACATTTTAAAATTGTCGAGTAGAAAATGATGTCGGAGTTTTCTAGAATTGTACCATATAAAGTCGATATATAGGCTTCGCATAGTAGGCTTAATCCACAGAACCGAACAGCATTTAGCTTTAGTGACCACGCGTTTATAAAGACTAAATGTGAAATGTTTCACTCTCATAGAATGGAGGTGACAGTTGGTCAAACACTTTCTCGTTAATTGACTGACCACACGACATAGGTTTTTATAATTTGCTTTCCCGTAGAACGATCTTCCAATGCAATTACCTGGATTTTTTAAGGTCAAAAAAATTTATATTCCCGGAAACAGATGCCCTAACCGTTGCTGGTTTAGCACTCTGTTTAGTCTGATAAAAGTACATGTAATGTAGGGAACGCTGTCGTAACAAATATTTTACATGAAAACTTTTTTTTAAGAAATGTCTTTTAAACACCGGTGTCTCTAACGATCCACATCGAAATTTCGAGTCTTTACAGATTCACGGTTTTTGTCCCGCAACGGAATCCACAGAGATCTCATTGTCGGCCTCGCAAAGTAGACCTTTGATCTACTATAACATGCAGACGTAACTGACAAAAAAGGCATAAGCGTCTGAAAATATGGGCGTAAGCTTCAGGTAGCGTTTAACCAATTATTCTTTTTATATCTCCAATGCAAACTGAACTCACTAAAAAGGGCTCTCACTCATATCGTTTCAGCCCTAGTTAAAATAGGTGTATTTTTGGCATTTTTTGCAGTTTCTTGCATTAGCTGTTTAGGTTTTTTGGCAACCAAGTTTTAATTGTTCCCTGAGGTAACAAACCGACCTTGTTATCCATGTTCATTACACAATATATTATATGCTATTGTCAGATTTTTACACGTACTGTCCATTTTATGTAACATTTCAGAAAGATTCAACCGGACTTCTATAGTTTTGTTTCTGCAAGCACAAACTAATGTAGTTACCAAACCAAATTTCTTCTTGCTGTGCAATAAAAAAAGTATATCTAAAGTTGTATACATATGGTTTAAATTTGTATACATCTACAACCGTTAATATAATATTACTTGTATAATGGCGGGTTAAAAATATGCTAATTGCAATTTTTTAAATATTACGTCAAATTTTGGGAAGACTGTGAAATGTTTCGTTGGAGTATTTACCACAATTCAGGTAAAAAGGAAATCTAGTTCATCTTAGATTGGTTATAAAACTTTCAACCTGATTTTCACAGCTCTTAAGTCAAATACTTGTTAGATACTCTTTCAAACAAAAATCGTCATATATAGCGTATTTCCAGAAATATTTTGTTACTTTGTTACATTTACACGGCATTTGTTAAAGGAAGAATATTCCACCACACATGTTTTAAATTAAAGCATCTTACTTGTTGGTCCCGAAATATCGACGGTTTAAAAATAATCCGCGTTAAAATTCGCAAAACGGCGCCATGCCTAAATTTTTTGGTCACTGGAGAAATTTCCTTGCTAAAATTACTAAAAAAATACCCCCGCAGATTCAAGCCATATTAGCAAACACCTCTAGAAGATGCAACCCAATTGGCCGTGTTTTTTTCTTTTTTTATTGGGCAAATAAAAACTAATCACTAGTTTCAGAAGAATTGAATTTCTGGAGATTTCCCTAAAAATGTTTAGAGATAGTAATGGGGTGTTCGCATCTTTTTTATTTGTATTCCAATTTTCCATCTTTCTTCTTCCTCGTAAAATTAAAGTTCGTTGAAAACTATTAACATGCAAGTTAGAATACCTGAGAGTAACATGCTTAAAAATCCCGTTATACCCAATACTTGGCGATGACAAATCTGTAAATTAGATATGTGTACACTTACCATTGTAATAGGTTAATCTAAAGTGATAAATACAACGTTGCGTTTTTAAATTTATTTACATCACGCACTGATTTAGGTGAGTTATTCACGAAATAATACATTTGGACATAGAGTATTTTGATGCACCGAACAGCTCCAGTTTGTCAATGGTTGACGTCATTACTTGATCACGTGGGCAAAGGCAGCGGTGTGTAATGCTATGAATTTCCGATTCGTTGAGAACACGAGGCCAAATTATTGGACTTATAATCTGTCCGCTGTTATAAAAAGAGAAGGGTAAAATTAAACAAGTGTTTCATCTCTGCAATATGCTTATCAAATGGACACCATTGAGTAAACCCATTGTCATCATTTTAAATAGATCAAGTTGGCAACCACCAGATTACCCAATCGCAATATATAGATTTTAATTGGAATTTATGTCCCAGTTGTCACACGTTGGTTTCAATTAAAAATGCTTTTTTATACATAAATATTTTTCATTCTCTGTCAACAAAAATGCCGATGGTGTTACCACAAAAATAATCATCAAAGTGCTTCCTGTCGCATTTAGGGAATCGAGAGCTATTGCAATGAGTTTCATAAGACTAAAAGGTTTCCACAGCGTTAGTTTAACGCACTAGATCCTCTTGGTTAAGGCGACGTCTGCTATAATGCATTCGGGGCTTTTCATATGACGGGTGTAACCGGTTAGGATATTTAGTCGGACTATCAATGTTGTCATTACCTAAAAGACTGCACCGCGTCCAAACTCTTAGCATCCACTCGATCTTGTTCTTGACCGAATATCAATGATCCTCCACCTCGCATTACCCCACCACTGTACGGGAAACTCCCTACACTGGTACCATTGATGAACATTCCAACTTGTGATGTTTGTGTTGAAAACCAAACACACATGTGGGTCTGATGAAAAATAATAATCGACAAAGCATGTCCGGCCAATGACAAAGGAATTTAAACGAGGTCTGTTACATGGTTATATATATATATTCCTATTGGAAAACGTATTGATAGAAATGTTTTGGTGGAAAAGTAAAAAAAAGATTAACGTGTTCTTACCCATTTGTTAGTCATATCCAAGGTTACAAATCGTTTTACTTTGTAATTATCAACAAAGAAGTCGAAAATTCTTGAATTCTTCAGCATAATCATCATTTCATTATTGCGCGAATTTGTGGTTGCATAGCTTAGCAAACAAGCGTCGCTGAAGCCAGAAGTTCGAAACCACATACAAACAGTGGCAGCAGAGAGCCGAGGGACATATGAACGATATCGAATGTAATCCGTCACTTGATTTGCTCGAGGAAAAATGTAAAGCACAGTTGGGCAACCTTGAAATAACGAGGCTTATAGTTAAAATTAATAAATGCAGATAATTTTCTTTGGTAGATAATCTTTACCCAATAACTACAATATAAGACTGCATTTACTCCTCAATATTTCCTTATCGTATGGATAGAAATGTAAAGGTTTCCATAGAGCATAAAACATCCGCATTTTCTTGCAAATTTAAAATAAAATATTAACAGAAACAAAAAATAGCAAACATGCCTATCTAAGCATCCTTTTACCATATTTTAGTTCTTGAATTTCTCTTTCTTTTCTCTCTATTTCTTCATTGCAATGACACACATTTTCTACAAAACAAACAAAACGTGAATTAAGTGTTTAACAGCACTTTGTAAAATCATATTTAGGCTACATAAACTTTACACAATTTTATTGCATGTAATTTGGTTGACAAAATAAAAACTAGAAGTAATTGGATAATACATGGTGTTTTATTATAGTTTTTTTTTAGCTTTTGTTCTGTAAGGTGAAACTAATAAATTTCCAAGTTACCAAAGTATTTTACAGAAAACACGGATTGCTACTGATTCATCGTCATTAAAAATAAACCGGTAATGGTAAAAACCGCCCGACCGTGACTAAGTTATAGCCGCACAGCATGGTTATCAATAGCGTTACTCAGATAAAATGTAAACACTGATCTCGTTTAAGAAGTGAACCCGTAAAATGAATAAGTTAGTGCTACCATTTAACATTGGTAACTGTAAGGTATAAATACCTGCTGCTTGTCCAGTTGCTCCCCGACTCCCCTTTTCTCCTTTCGTTCCTACGACTCTCCAGTTAAATTGTGAAACCGTTCCTGTCAAAACCTTTCGCGTTAGGATTTGTTTGTAACATTGATTAAAAAAACAGGCAATGTAATAAAGATGTTGAGATCAATTGGAAACAATATTGCTTAAAAATGTACGTTCTACAAATAACAGTTAACAAGAGGGTAGGTTTTAAATTACCACCTATATCCCCGGTAAGCGTCGAAAGGCCTGAAACAGGAGCGCAAATCTGGACCTGATTTTGGTTTGATTGACATGCACCACTGCCAACCAATTTTTTGTAAAATAAAATGTGCAGCATAAAGATTATCACTACTTTTCTTAGAGACATCTTAATTCCATAGATAAAAATCGTTCCTAAAATAAAATCTTTCCCTAAAGCTAAACTGGAAAGGCCGACGTGTTAAAAACTGTCTGGAATACTGGAAACGTAAATGGCCCACCGGCTCTAAACTTGAAAATATAAGTCCGCTGAGGCCCAATTTTTTGTTTTGGAAAAGAATCAACTAACCGTGGTAGCTTTTCCATTTAATTAAATTTCTCAAATGGATATTGTATTTTGCACGATTTGTCATGAAAGAAATGATTGGCCGCAAATAAATGGAGAAACATATTAAAGAAAATTGTTTCGTAAACACGCCACAAATATTTGCCAATATTAGGTAAGTGGTACAAGGTTATTTCAGAATTATATAATATTCCGTGTTTTTCCGCGTTTACTAGTTAACCTTGTATTTACGTTTCGATACTGCCGACTAAAATATTTTAAATATTGATTACCTTATCAGGTTATTATGGTTTCACTTTAATCAATTTAAAACTTTGAAGATTTCTAACTAGCATGCCCTTGGTTTGCCTCGTCTTTAAAATTTACAAATTCCCAAGGGGGAGTTCCCACAATCAGGAAAAATGCAAACAGTTTTTTTGAAAAATGCAAACACCATTTTTAGCGTTTTTAGCGTTTTATCCGATATCTTCGTATTGCAAAGAAATATTGTTGGTAAATTTCTCAAAAAGTTAAATATGGGCAATGTCAATCATATTTTGGTTAAAACCAGTTTACCCCAGGAAATACCCCTAAGTAAAATTCGCTTAATAAATACACTATTTTTTATGGTACGGCAAAACTCAAGGCTTAAATAAATGGATAGATAATTTGTATATGAACAAAAATTATACGTACGCCCCACACCCATTCGTAACTATTTTCCGGAAAACCCCAAAACTAGTGACCAGTCTCATTAACGCTTTATATAAAACGAAAAAAATACCAAAAGAGTTAAATCTTTAAAAAATGTAAGATATATGGCTTGGATATGCAATGACGAAATTTGGCTAAATTACGTTTTTTACAGACCCAAGAATTTAAGCACCACAGCTGTTGTTATAAATTTTCACCCCGATTATTCTTTAACAGCCAATATTTTGGGACTTCGATAAGGATCACTTACTTCAAATTGTGAAGAAAGTTGAAGATAAATAAATCAAACTAGGAAAAGAACAATGCTCTACTTACCCCGAGTTACCACAGGAAATTCTCTTCTAAGATATAAACTTGATAAATAAATATAATATTACCCCGTGAAGAAAACAGCTTATTAAGACTTTAAAAAATAAAAAGACTCGGATACCCCGTTCCCACCTTGAATATTTTCATGAAAATCCCTCAAAACAGAACCACACGCAAACCAGTGATCGATCCGTTTGACTTCGCACCATAATAACATTTTGGAGACAAAAAAATTATACACACACAAAGTGTGCTTTATTTAGTATTATTTGCATATAATACAAGGGTTGTAACAGCACTAAAAGGCCAGCAACAAGGGTTATCGCGATATAGATCTACTTTTAAATGAAATTTAACCGTCTAACGAAAGAGCTTAAATTTATTTAAATGACTACTTGTAGAAATAGTTGAAATGTTCGAGATAGAATTATAGTAGGTATATGCGTTTCCTTTGCTAAACAAAATAAATTTTGATACTTCTCATCTTTTATACCGAATATGTGTAAACCATAATATACTTGTCGCATAGCCAAATACTTAAAAATAATTGGCCGATTTCAAATTTCCTTATTACAAATAGATCACACATTACAACTTAATCTATATATCAGTTATAAGCTCATTTCACGGTTAAGGCTGGGTTTAGCTAACTGTAAAATCGGTAAGGTTAGTAAAAATTGAAATAAAAATGAGCAATTAGGTTAATGGAGCAAAGTGGCAAATTCATATCACGAATAAATAGTTCATAAACCGTGGCGGTTAAAGGTGACTCGATGAATATGTTCGTAATATAGAATTGCAGGAGAGTTCGATTGCTAGATATAAGATCAGGTAACGAAGCGAAAAATTGGTAAAAAAAATCCGGTCCGACTGGGAGCCTATCAGGTACAAAACATGGATATCCTATTTTAAAGCCGTGTGATAACGTACCTATTGCCATGCGGCCCTTTTTATGGTTGAGTGCCTATCTTTTTTGTGTATTACCTTAGTAAGTTTGATTTGTTTTTTGACCTAATATAATTAATATGTTTAACCCATGATTGGTAAACGCAAAGGAATTTATAAAACGCGCTTTTATCGTCGGATTACCGGAGCAAAAACACCATTCACGATACATTGCTTCAGTTTTGGGTTAAACTTTAAACGATTGGATTACGATTTGGCTTAAGAAAACTAACTATAGTTACCAACTTGATTTAAATTCGCCACATTTTGGGTGATAATACGACACGCCACAAATGAGCAAACTAACAGAAATGGGAGGTTATTGAGTTCTCATTTTTTCTTGTGCATATTACAGCACGAAAATGCCACAATGCGACTGATGCTATACACTGCGTATTTTGACAAAATCACTTCTAACAAAAGGAAATGAATCGAGTCACGACTATAGACTGAACATCGTAATACGTCTACTTGAAAAGAGCTAAGATTCTGATGAGCGCATGTAAAAGAAAGTTTGCATACGTTTCATTTCACGTATATTTTATTAAGGTTAGCTTTTATGGATATACGCTGAATGTTCTGTAAGTATAGAATGTAGTTTATACCCAGATGATTTGTATGTTTTAGCACAACACCGAGTTAATTTTTAGCAAGTAATTAATGTTTATTACTAGAAACCGTATTCCAGCAATATTTAAATTTCACCAATTAAATTTAACCAAAAATACAACTAGATTAGGCAAAATTAGCTATGAAAGGTGCGTCAGGTTGTCGTGGTATTTTTATTGTTGTTAAACTGTTACTTTTACTTGTTGGCGCTCACGTCGGACGAAGTCAAACTCATGATGTTTGTAAGTATACGTATATATAAGTATTATTAGCCGGTTATGGTAATCCATCGTAGGTTAAAAATGCAGAGGAAATACAAGTGTCTGTTCATTAAAACACAGTTAAAGACATCCAGTTAACAACCATTTTTCAAAGTTCTGTATACGTGCACTTTTGGCAGTTATTGTGTAAGTTTACTTTTAGTTTGCTGTTTCGCTGTACAGCCGTCCAATTGTTAATTAAACTGTAGAGCTGTCGTTAGAAACACAGTTTATGGGTTATGTCATTAATCATAGCGAACTTGGGCGGAAAATAACTTTTCTATCTTTTCCTACGCAATATATGTGAGTGAGTGTTCTACGACATATAAAACCATATATGAAATTTGTATAATTGTAACAAAGACACGAATTTATTCTTACAATTTTGTGAATGAAAAATATTTTTTTTAGATTTTTCCAACGACTTGAATGATCAATGTATGTGTTGTAAAGAAGCTTCTACTTGTTTGTGCAAGGCGTCGTTTCGGCAACAAGGCATATCATGTACAAGTATGTGGACCTATTTTAATGGCTCTCACTAAATGGAGGATAACTAATTGTATTCTCGTAAATTTATTTCCTTAAACACGCTGTCAGTTTTAAAAGCTACGAAAAAAATATTGGTTTACCTAACATCAATACACCTTACCGGTATTGGGAATACAGCGTACTTTTATATGAAGCCATGCATTTATCTATTTAATACAACAGAACCCCGTAAGGCGTGCTGTAATATATCACCGAATGTTGTAAAGTGTTTACGGCACTTACTTTACTTTAGGATCTGTATGTGAAAGGTATAAAAAACCCTGTGCTATTTTGCAAATAATTTGAAACCTAAGTCTTGGGAAACAAAACACTGCTAGAATGTAAACAAATAAGTCACTAATTGTAATTAAGTCTCTGCGGTGTTCCCAAATTCGCTCCCAGTATTAAAAAATGCAAAATGTGGTATCTAACTGCTCCGTTTAAAACAAGGTTACAAAGAATGCATGAATCTGGACACTAAAGTGCCGTGTTCAGCTAACGCGTTATGTTACTCCCACAACGGTACTGTAACTTGCGGATGTCGTACAAGCGTAAATGCAAGTAAGATATTTGGACCCGTGTGAAATTTTTACACATGTACTGTTTATTTACCCCGATGGTATATTTTTTATTAAAAGGCGTAAGCGGATGTGGAAATGCTATGGATAATTCTGGAACTTCAAATGGTAAGCAAATTGCTTAAGCAACAATAATAAGTTTGAGCCGTAGTGCTGAAGCCGAATGAATAGTTCAATCTAAAATATGACTCGTTCAGACTTGTACCAGTTAAAAATTTAGATATACTAGCGAAGGGACATATAGTGGCAATATAACCAACATTTTTGATTAGTAATTTTTTGATTAAAATTTAATTAGTTTTGAAGTCATTTTGTTTAATATCATAATGTTTTGTAGATGTTCCAGAAACAATTCCTCCACGACCAGTAGAAACTATGCCGCCACAACCAACAGGTATTTTGGTTGTTTCTGCACATTTTCGTGGTGAATTGTGTAATTCTCCACCTAATTCGAAGAACCACTGGCTTGTCTATTGTGTTCTTGAGTATCATATCAGCATATGTTGTCTGAATCTAAGAAACTTATGGGTTAACAAAAAACATTTGAAACGTATGTAAATCACTGGAAAGGTATGATGATGCTTCATAGACTTTTTTTTATTCCAAGAGAGAAAAATAATTATATTATCCTGCTTCAATATATCATTTTTTACTTATACAGTTTATGTTTGGACGTCAATCAACCAAATGAACAATCTTGAACAGAATATCAATTATTGATTCTAATTTCAGTAGTATATTTTGGGACTTCACTTCTATCTTGCATTCGCTGTCCTAACTCGACATCATGTTTGTGCAGCAAGCCAGAGAAAAAGACTAATGCCATATGTAAGTTAAATTACTGTATACGTGTTAGGCGGTTTAAAGTAACAGACATATCTTCAAAGTAAACATTTATTGTAATGGGTTTAGTTTATTAAAACCATGCGAACAAAACTAGCGGTGCATCAGTATATAAATCGCACTTAACAGATGTTGACTCTGAACCCTGTTGTTTAATAGGTAACTAAAATTGCACCAATGTCCTCATTATTTTTACAAGGTACTGTAATGGCTTTCAGCTGCTGGACCCTTGACAGATCTTATCTGTCGGAAACAGTAATAAATTATCGAACGTCACAAGAATGTGTTATTATGAAATTTATCCACTTAAGGCTGTTTTTGTTTGCTCGTGCACGAACAAAAAAGAAGTTGTGCGTTAAACCTGAATTGGGTGATAGACCGAACACCACCCCGTGCAGTGTAGAAGAGGCTTTAACTCTCAGTCATTCTTGCGCACTCTTAGTAGTCTAACTCTATTTTTGTGGTTAGCCAAAAAAAGCAAAATGGTGGTGGTCTTAGACCGAAACCCCTACGTGTAATGTGGATATTAATCCACTTCGGGGTAGTATCCCGGTTGTTACAGGGCAAATATAAGATAAGCAGATATGTCATGTTAGCCTTGAATATGAGATTGTCATAACATCCTCTTATCCTGCAGCTTACAACGACTGTATGAGTGCCAACAATCAACGACGATGCTCGGCCAATGCTTACTGTAATAAAACCGGCCATAGGGTGACGTGTGGATGCTACGAGCCAATGACTAGCACTCATAGTAAGTTCGTACGGTCGTGTGGCCAAATGGTTAACGAGACCAATACATATACCGACCTATACAAAAACGGTTTGAGTGACGAGCCCATCATGGGTTCTAAACTTCGCTCGGTAAAAATAAAAATAAATGGAAAATAGTAAGTGTTTTGTACAGTCATTTGGTTGAATGGTAAACGCGACCGACACATGCTCTGTATTATATAAAAACGGACCAGTACGTAGGCGTTGGCATGCAGTTTTACTTATAATTTAGCTATTTTAACTGTTTCTATTCTATTTTTTACAGGACACACATGTTCAACAAATTCAAAAAATGAGGAAAGGAGATTCAATGGTAAGTGTGGTCAAAATATTTAATGTTTTCTGATTGATTCTCTTACGTGAATAATGGAATATGCATGTTAACTCACTGAGATATAAGACGCTTTTATTAAGTATTGTATTTATTTAGATCCAGTCTTCAACGAACAAATACCGGTGGAACGTATTGAGTTGACTACAGCTGTCACTGGCACCACAGCATTTACGACATCAACAACTTTTGCCAACGCAACTGTAGAAAATATACCAACAACAGGTTAGAAATTTAACTTGTTTTTTTTTAGACACCATTTTTCTTTAGACATGACACCACTCTCTAATCAAGGGGCTGATTGCCACTTCCGCACTATATTAAGCATATGTCCACTTTTGCCAGATCTGCTGTACTAATCAGCACATTTCTATTTAGGGACATGTCCTGGCCAACTCGTTGATGACGTGTGGTACAAAGAATCGATGCCGGGAACTGTGACATTAGGCGTATCTACGGCTACCGACTGCCCAGCTGGTAAATGGCTAAAACGTGTCTTTTGTCAACACAAAACAATGCACTTCGTTTAAATTATACAGCCATGTCGTAATTTCTTTACAGTGACCATTTTAACTTACTACAAGCTTTTAGATTTTGGCAACAGCACACTACTCAAATTTTTAGATATAAGAAAAATTTACTTTTAAACTGCGTTCTGTATTTTCTTTCAACGTACTACCAATAATTTAATTTACGTATTTGGACCGATTTTTATCCTTAAGGCGCCCACGGATTTAACAAAAAAATCATCATCATTACCACTCTATAAATTTATCTTAATTCCCATACAGATACTGTTGGTGGATCGCTTCCTTGTGTAAATCGTTGTACTAATCTTACGGCAAACATGAATTGTTCCAGAAATCCAGAATTTGATTTCGAGCATCTTGTTAAGATAGATTGTAATGCAACAGTAGAATCGATATTACGCAAGGTAAGAGATTTTAACACTTTATAGCGATACAATTTAAATGAATTATCACGAAACAAGACTACGACCACATTCGTAAATATGTTGTCCAAATGTTGTTTTATTATTAGGTATCTTTCAGGTGTAATATATATCCATATGTATACTGTAGGCTATTTTTGGCCAATGTGAATCCACTTCGTAAGTGCTAGACCGACCGTCGATTATTTTCCCAAGGAGTAAACAGTCCAACGTTAGTGGTTAAAGAGGTGTTACTTAATTTCTGATAATGGGATTGCTTCCAGTAAAATAAGTACAACATGAGCCAACGACTGTGTACGTGATCTTTAATAAGGAAACATTTCATGTTTTAGATTCGGGACTCCCCCCTGACGTCACCAAACGTCATGTCAACAAGCACTGCACTTCATATCCTTACTTCAATGAAAGAGAATCTGACCACTTCGGAAGTTTCCCAAATTGCCAGCTTTATAGCAAAAGTCGGCAATGCTACGGAAAACAATTCGATAAAGGTAACGTAAAGTACTCTTCGTGAAAGTAATGTTGGATGACGTTTTTAAAGAGTCTAGTTTTGGACACGTGAACAGTTTTTGTAAATTATTTAGTCAGTCGAACCTTTTGTCCACACGGCGGCACTGGGTAATGTAATTTATCATTTACTAATTCGCAATACATAAATATTACGGTTGTTCCTTTCGACTGTTCCGATGAAGTTTCGAATACAATTTTTTAGTTTAAACCTGTCATCTTTACAGACACGATTACCTAACAGAATTAAGAGCCCAAAATATAAACAAAAGTCATTATGCGTCCAATCACCAAACAAAAATAGAAATCGTTAAAGGTCAACACGATAATTTACTATATTAGGATAATCAATAATTAATTTATACTCGCTTTATATAAAAAGGCTCCACAAATATTGATATATTTTTAATATACTTACTATATGAGTGGTAATTGTGCGGAATAACGATGACAATAAAACACTCTTCTATCAATCAGTTACCTTTTACCGGCTCAATACATATAATAACATGGCAGTTTTTGACAAAAAAATATAAAGACATGAATTGAAATCACACATGCATTTGAAATCAGCCAATTGTGTCACCATTATGGTTTGAAGCCCTTGAAGTCATTTGTTCAGGAACATGAGACGACACGAAGCGCAATTTTAAGAGGTGCCTCTAAATACTACAGGACCGCTTGGATCGCTTGGATCACTTAGATTGCTATGGAAAGTAATTCTAACCCTGTCCCAAACACTAATGTTAAGCCTAGAACTAACTTTAACCCCAACCCTAACATTATTATCATGGCTATTGTAATTACAAAGTATAGTAAGCGATCCAAGCGATCCAAGCGCTCCAAGCGATTTAAGCGCTCCATGCGCTCCAAGTGTTCCAAGCGGTCCTGTAGTATTTAGAGGGGACGATTTTAAGGACGGATACCAACACTACTTCTGGTGTATTTCCAAAACACTTGAATACAGTTATACTCTCTTTGCTACGTTTCAACTGTTTTCGCGGTTACGAATGTAGTTTTACATAAAAATTACTGTCTTTGCTTCGTTTTAATTTTGTGCGCCATTTTTAAAACAGTCAATGCTAAGCAATTTATATTTTCATAGGTTGATCTCTTTCCAACACTCGTTTACCTTGCGATTTCTTCTTCTGCCATCACGCCGTTGTTGCACACGGTAAACAGTACAGTTCGACAAAGCATCCCACGGTCACTGGCATCGATTGCAAGTAATGGAAAAATAAACGACCCGACGAAGCGATTTAAATTGTCCACAAAGGAATTCACAATAGAGGTAAGCGTTGCATTTGAATGTTGCATCATGTCCATAGTATGCTATAGAAACTGTGTATGCTGTTCGGTCAACAATAAGTGCCCTTTAAATAAGTCAGTTGGAGCATCGATTAAAGAAAGGTTGTAAGATCAAAAATATTAATCTGTCGTCGTTTATGCACTTGTGCAATGCGCTTGACAAAAATCGCCTGAACCCAATAAGACTAATTGATTAACAGAAACATTAAACCACTCTCGATCGTCCTAGGTTATCAATCTGACGATTTTCTGTGAAATAATATCCCTAAGTTTTTACTTAAACGAAGAAAAAAAATATGAATATATCCTATTCCCTCATTCTTTATCGACAGAGCTGTAAATAAGAACAATTATAAGAGTGGCATTTATTTAAATCAAATCGGTTGTTGTGTTGAAATATTTAGACACATATCATTATTTCGCTCTCAAATTTGCAGTGTAATGTAATCATTTTTTCTAAATTAAGTTAAGCAAAAAAAACTGTGCTTATGGTATAAAAACTAAAGTATATCTTCTCGAAATATTCACTTCTAGGCACTATTTTTTTTTGTTCATTCGCTTTAAAATTGCCAAAAATGAATATAAAGCTGTTACTGTTCAAACATACATATTATTTTTATTATATTTAAAGCATAAATATCCTCCAAAATTGTTTGGGATGGATAGGATTTTTGTGTGTGTACGACAACTTAAATACTATATACTATATTTGCGAAAATGTAACATATATGTTTAAATTGATTAAAAATATTCACTTTGCCACGAAAGCATTATTCGATTTTTGTGTTTGAAAATAGTTGTGTGAAACCCTACCTTTGTAGGATTTCGGAAGTTTAAAAGGTTGCTTTGCAAATATTAATTGTAAGTGTATGTAACACGTTACGGTCGGTCAAGCCGCTTCTATCTGTAACTGATGATGACCATTATCACGATTTCCACCAATTTTAGGCTGTAGATATTCACTATCACGTCAAAGATGAGTCGGTTAGATTCTCTCCACAAATAGCTGCGAATGACAGCCTTATGACGTCGGTTGACGTCACAATACCAGAAAGCGCGTTGCGGAAGGCGTGGGGAAGTTCAAACGGAAGTGTGGGGGAAGGAAGGGTGTCGGTTATACTGTATAAAACCGACTCGTACTTTGCATCTAAGGATTTAGTAGACTACGTGAGTATTTCAGAAAATTGTTAAATTTAGGACAAAAGACCTAATTGCAAAATGTATTGTCTATAAAGTAGGATATTCATTTTTATCCCCCGGATTGAAATATTTAGTTTATAAAACACTACCAATCGTCCGGCCACCTTGCTTTTCTACTTTTCACTATAAATTAACGTTTAAATTCACTGTTCACTGCATTGAGACAAAATTTGTGTGGCGCAATTCATAGTAGACACTTCTATGGAGCGTAGTAACTTATGTCGAATTTGAAATGGAAATCTTCCGTTTATAAAAGCCAAACTCAAACCATCGCGTCAGATTTATAGTTAGTTTGTATGGTGTGCAATATGTGTAAACACACTTTTGCTGGTAATATACATACAACTCAAATAATTCATATAAATACGGCTTTTCAGGTGGTATCGGTTAATATTGGAAGTCAAGCCATCAATAATCTATCGGAGCCGATTCGAATTGACTTTCCTTCAGTCGAAAACAATAATGGAACAAAAGTTATTAAGCGAAAGGTAATATTGTTACTAGAATTATGTCGAACTGAGGATGGGTCTTGTTAAGTGTGATCATTAAAATGCGTATTGATGAAATATAACTAATAGTAAAGAATTGTTTTTTTACGGCCACGTTTTTAATCCTGATGGCCTCCACTCCAAGACCGTTTTTATATGAAATTGGTATGGAAATCGGTCTCGTTAACCATACAGCCACTTGACCGTACAATGGGATTAAGAATCCTTTTGATAGCCGGGTGGAAAACGCACCAGGTCAACGGATAGTATATGAAAAGCCCACGTTTATTTTTATTTCTTTTTTTTTAACCGAGCCAAGTTTCAAACCCATGATGGGCTCGTCACAAGGACCGTTTTTTTGTATAAGAGTCGGTATATGTATCGGTCGTTAACCATTCGGCCACACAAACATACAAAAGCCCACAATTATCCCGGAGTTAAAAATGCACGAAAAAAATACCGCATACCCGCGGTTAAATTCAATTACTGTCCTTCAACAAAACTTTCCTGTCATAGCGTTTGGCAAAAAAATCGGAAAGAATATTTGTCCCTATTTCCAAAATAGTCCATAAACTCGAAAGCGAAGTTACGGCAAGACATATGATAGATCCATAAATAAAAGATACATTTAATTGATGCTAGAAATAAATTTGACAACATTTTAGGTTGTTAAAAACAAGTTGACCTGCGTATACTGGAACTTTGAATTAGAGAAATGGTTATCGGACGGCTGCTGTTACAACGAATCTTCAAACCCGCCGCAATGTCTCTGCACACACCTTACTAATTTCGCCATATTGATGGTAAGTAAGGTTCCGGTGATTTTCTGTTAATTTTCAATTGGTAAAGCGTATAGGCCACATTAATTTGCATACATTAATAATACGAAACGAAAAAATCGCAATTAGCCGTTTGTGCTTAAAATTTCAAAAAGGCATTCACAAACAAAGAAATTTTAAACTAATTATATCAATTGTACAACTGATGATTAAAAGTGAGGGCTTCCAACCGCACTTGTCGTTGCCAAAGGCCAGTTGCTTAATGGACGGTATACAAATGTAGCAATTCCAACGTTGAATTCAATACACTTCTTAAGCTGCAGTAACTGGCTGGGACGAGGTAATCTATTGATTGTCCGTTTGATAACGTTACCTCCGTTTACCACTACCGAAAATAAACAAGATTATTAGATCTAGTCATATCACTTTCCAGACAGGCCATCGCCAATATTCTGTCCAACTACAGTAACCAAATAAGGCTATACTTGTAAACCTACATGCGATTTGTCATTGCGCTGAACACTTCAGACACTTATTGTTGATTACTTCAATTTGCAGAAACCGGAAAAGATACCGGAAGACCATGCCCTGTCCAATGTCAGTCTCGTCGGTTGTTTACTCTCCGTGGTAGGACTTGCTCTTACTGTGGTTGTGATTGCTTGTAGCAGGTATTGTCCATTTGCTTTTGTTATTATTTGTGTATCCTAAAGAAGGTATCATTCGGTCTTTTTTAAAGCCCAATAAATTACTTAACCAAATAGGGGAAAAAACACAATGTAGGACAAAATGCTAATTTTGATTTTCTGGTTGCCCCGAGTCTAATTTCATCAGCCAAATGATTTGTTATCACAAACTCACAGTCAATTTTTGTCAGAATGCCGTTGGCAAACACTTGGTTTAGTGGTACGATTTTATTATGTTGCATAAAACAAGGGCTTTGTTGATTTTGTGTTCTTCCCACGTGAGTTGAATTTTGAAATACAGTTATTTTATCCAAATATCTTTTATTCAGAGAATTAAGAAAATTTCGTTCCGGCATCATTCTTCAGCATATTTGCATCAATCTCGGGATTGCCTACGTCATATTTATGGCGGGGATATCCCGAACAGGAAACGAACAAGCATGCACGGCTGTTGCAATATTGCTGCATTATTTCTTCCTAACAACCTGGTGTTGGATGTCTGTGTATAGCTCCGAGATGTACGATTCATTGGTTCGGGTAAGAATTGTATAATCGGTAATTTGACTGTCCACGTGACTTTGTAGACGACAAAGGTAATAAATACAAGTTCCTAATGGTTCATTGTGATTGACTGTGTTGGTTTAATTACAAAACTATGTTTTTATTGCCTGGATTATATGTCCTTTTTAACGTGATGTTTATTAACACTTTATCGCTTTTTATGGTGAAAGTTGTTGCAGACTTATCATGCTTCTTACACCTTGTAACCAAAATGTATTTGAAACAATCGAAAGAAATAATCTATCAGCGTTTTTTGATTATATTCTCCAGGTTTTCTCAAAATACGAGAGCAAGGCAATGCTTCGAAACTCATTGATCAGTTACATCGTACCAGCGGTTGTTGTAGGGTTAACTGCTGGTGTCACTCACGCCTCAGCTGTGAATGAACCAGCCACCGTTTGCGGTAAAGGTACGTATTTTTATCCGGTCGTTTTGCTCATATTACAGCGTGTAGGTTAGGGGCAGAAATAACAACGATATGAGTATGATCGCGGTGCTCTGTAATCTTAATACGTAGCGGCGATCACACCGGTTCATTGTTTGTAATCTCTGTAATCTCTCAAGACATATATAGTATATGCTGGATATGTTAAATTTTGTAATCAATATTTTATTCTTATTGTGTTTTACAGAGCCAACGCTCCGTGCAAACTTTCACGCCGAAAGATCGTGTTGGCTGAAAGGTTTACCGTTGGCGCTTGGTTTCTTGCTTCCAATAGGAATAATGCTTCTTTACAACGGTGTAGTGTTCGTGCTAGTTCTGAGGGAACTCACCGCACAGAATGGAAGAGTAAGTTCACTTATAAACCATACGTTGTATATTATAAAAGTTGTCTTGTGGGATATATTTTTGTAAGACGTAACCAGATAATATTTATCGTGCTTAAGGGGAACTGGTTCCATTTTTGTATGGTCTGTGTCTGTGTATAAGCCGATTGCATTAGCAGTTGGACAACTCAATCGCTTTATACGTTTGTCCACAATGGGCCTTACAGCCTACCATAACGCGCATAACACCGTTTAAGTGACATAAGAGAATGTCAATATCAGTCTGGTGAGTATTTATAAGCATCTAATTTGCTGTCATGGAAATGTGTTATAATAGCCTCATGTACTGTATATAAAAATACCGTAAAATATAGGCTTTCTAGACTCAATAAAGTACGGCACAAGCGATAACTATTTATAGCCAGGTGTTAAATGCTGGTGAAATGCATAATAAAATTCTAACTTCTCAATCTCACTTTTAGGTGCAAAATAAACTTTTGAAACGAACGATAAAGCAGAATCTAATAATGGCGGTAACGATGGTGTTTATCATGGGTCTCACCTGGTTGGTCGGATACCTTATGCTGGTATCAGAGGACCACACTTATCTTCGCGTTACTAGCTGGATCTTCGCGATATTGAACGCTTTTCAGGTATATTGTAAAGTTTGTCGTATATTGTAGCGTATCGAGATAGACAATCTAAATTCTAAATGGACGTAACGGTCCGATAAGATCGACTTCGTGGAATAAGTTATCACCTTTCTGCTCAAGTCTACCAGGTTTAAAACTAGTCGCCTGGAAGTCGGTTTTGTACTCGGGCACTTTGCGGACATCGCTTGGAGCCAGTAGACTTATGGGTTCTACTTAATTGAAGTTACGTCTTAATCATGCACACCACACATAGCACTGGTCACCCGACAGTAGGCGTAAGGTAACCATGACTGTTACCCGTGGGAGAACGTCCTATAGCGTATTTTCTCGACTGATTTTTCCAAATCACAGATAAATTCTTCTAGATTCTTCTAGCTTGTCTTAATGCACATGGTAAAAAACAGGGTGAGAAATATCCAATTTCTAAAACGAAAATATTTCCTTTGGGTTAATTAATCCAAGCAGCAACACCAAGTTTACGATCGATCTGGTAGCGTTGCTGGTTTCAGTATAACAACCTTCCGTTTAGACAGCATTTACGTTGTACCAGTAAGAAAACCTACCTATAGTTTCCAACAATATTTGCCATTTATACTTAAATTTTATTTCTTATCTTGACTGTGTAGGGGGTTGGCGTGTTCGCGATGACGACGCTCCGGCGCGCAGACATGCGCGAAATCTGGTGGAAGCCGATCAGAAGACTTACAATACACGGATCTTCAATACAGAAATCACAACCCGGTTTTGGGCCGGCTAGGTCGGCCAGCAGGACGTTGAGCACTGCCTTTAACTCCATACGCGTGCATAGGGACTCCTCTGCAAAGAAGCCGTGAACTTCTAACGCTACAAAATACCAGAGTATGCGTGGGCGCAGAATGCCTGACAACACACGAGTCTCCGCTCTATTTCCTGTTCGTAAGCACTGCTGACGCATGTAGTTGTAGCGTTTTCCAAAATGTCTTTACCTTTGTTATATGAAGTAGATTTGCTCCCTTTTAAAACTGTTTTTAATGGGAAATACAATAGTGTCGGAAAGGATGGCCCTAGTAGGCTACATGTGTTTATAGAATAGTGGTATGTAGGGTTTAGTCTCGATGTGACCAAGTGAAAGGCTGTCTGTGGGCACCTAGTCAATACGGTGCTAACCAAACAGTAAATAAGTATATAAATCTTTTAGCAACTTTATGGTATTTGTATTTATCTAATTTTGGCTCAACGTTCTCTAACCAAGTTAGTTACCGAAACAATATTCGCAGCCGGCTTTACACGGTTAAACACAATTTTTAAATTTTGGTTGAAACATTTCTAAAACGAGCATACCAGCAATAATTTCACACGTATTTTTAACCTAGCTTCAATATATATTCTAAAAAAAGTCTACTCTCCGAAAGTTGTCTGTCTGTATGTCCTTACAAATAAACAAAATGGGGATGATAAGTCAAACCAGTAGATTAATGGGTTAAACAAAAATTAAATCTTATACCACACGAGATTGAGGACTCATATTTATCGAAGACGGTTTTCATGATGGGCACGTGATAGAATTTGCGGGTTTAAACAATCGGTCACATTTAATTTCAAAGAGATACAGCAATCTCTCACACAACCAATATAAATAATTTTACATCTACCCGTCACTGTATTTTCCCCGCATTTTGGATAAAACAAATATCCCATCCTTTTTAACATAACTTTTATATGTTTTTTTACCAGTTTGCCTTTCGACACATAAAGCAATAAATCAATGAGATTGCTTACAATATTTCCAAAGCGTGACTTCAAACAAACTTCATCGATGTGATATTTTCATTCTAGTGGATGGGGGAACTTGTGCGATTTATTGCCAGATAACCCTAAAAACCAGTATATTAAAATAGATATCTGACGGTTTCCATCAGATACAGGTGCCAAAACCATTCAAGCAGATAGTGGGTTGTCCATTAATGTTGCCGACCGGTTAGACTAAACGGACTGAACACAGCGGAATGGGTTCTACTAAATTGAAGGAACGTGAAAATCACACACAACCCACTGCAATAGCTCCAGTAACCCGGCGCGAGGTGATCTGACGATTGCCCGTGTGTTAAGCCAATTGGTTCTGCCATTCACGGGAATAAACATGAATATCCTAGCCTCCTATTTTATCCCCCCTTTATTGACACGAAATAGTCGATTGAATTCAACAAAATTTCACGGTCTGCCGTGTCTATTTAAATAAATTAGGTGTTGTATGTTCATGTTCATATTTATACAGTGGATTACCTGCTTGGCCCAGTAAACTCCTGTATGTCACGAATATGTTTTTATAATTTTTTTTATTCGTGCAAGAACAATATCGTAAAAGTTTTCATTTCTACTGAACTCTTTACATTAAACCTCAGTTACAGAAAAGAAAAAAATACGTAGTTTTTGAATAAATCAAAATAGTTCAGAAAACCAGCCAAAAAAAGGTCCACTGTAGAAATGCCATGTATGATTTGCAATCTCATCTAAAGCTACACACAAGCAGGGATATGATGAATTAATCTCGGAAGATTGGGAAAATTGAGGAACACCACCAAAAAGAGCTGTTTCACTTTAAAGGAGAATAAGAGAGGGGGATCATGATCATGCTCTTCATTTCACGAATCAACGGAACTTTAGAAAAAAAGTAATAAATTTACAACATGACTTAGGATATAATACTCATGTTTTATCACTGTGATAAAAAAACGCAAGCATTATCGCATGGGCAATCTTCAGATTAGCTCATGCCCACTCTGTGGTTAACCAGGTAATTTTATGGTGTTTTGAATAAGTTATTTCAGATTTGGTACAATCCATTGCGACACTGGGTGCAGGCATTATCCTACAAGGACACAACCAAATAGCCACCAACCAGATTTGATCCAACAACCGTTCGGTTACAAGGCAAAACACTAATCAACAAAGTTATTTAACTGGACATTAAACATTAAAGAGCCACCCAGCTCAGTGGGTTACTGGGTCGGCTTTTAGCCGAAAGGTTGTAGGATAGAAAATGATTGATAGCTTGTCCGTTGTGTGCTTGAATAAAGCATAAAGAGAGAGAGAGACAGAGTCGTCTAAATCTAGCATTGATAGAAAACAGTTGCAAAGTCTTAAATGGTATACAATACACTGCAAAAAGCTTCTGCAACTTGACTGTGGGATTATAACACTAACCGTGCAATTGATCTGCACCAAAGATAACTAAACAAACTGATAAAACAATATCCCATTACCTGTATAATAAACTGTGTTATCCCATCCAGATTTGTGCCATGCGGACTGCCTGGTCTCTTTTCTATGGTGCAGATCTTGATATGCTGGGTAAAAATAATTCCGAAATTATATATTTGCCGTGCCAAGTATAATTACTATGTCTAACAGTACATAACTAATTTGTAGTAAGTTTAGAAACAAAATTCGACAAATGCACAGACTGCATTTTGCCCAATTGTTTTTCGGTTATCTCAACTGGCTAGCCTACACTGAAATAACTCCGGTAACTTTAAAACAGTTAAGACAAAGTAATCTGACATTTCCCCATGTGAGAAACGGCATAGTGGGAACAACATAACAATAGAGGTGTTAAGGTAAAGGTGCATGCAGCACTATTGCTTTCAAAATTATACTCTGGTACAGCTAATGATAACTGAAAGTCTTGTTTCATACAATATAAACATTATTGAATTCAAACTTAAAATCAACTATAAAATTGCCATTTTTTTGCAAACCTGACAAAAAAAAGGTTACTACTATTATGGACATGTGGAATACAGCAAGCCCCATCAATAATTGACGATTAAAATCTCCAGACTCACTGCTACACAAATTAAAACTGCAAAATACAAATGTGAATACAACAGTACTTACCCCATAAATGATGCACGACATTCAAGTCACCAATCTCTGAGAAGAAACCTCCAACAGCTTCACTGTTCTCTTGCCTTGCCCTTATTCCGCGTGCCCTGAGGAAAATATGACGATAAAATACAGTCTGGTTCTGGTGTGTGCGCTACACTAGTTATACGAACCAGTTGTTTGCCCATTCGATCATCGTTCCAGGCTGGAATAGAAAACCGAAATTGAATTTGATTTACCACCAGGGGTAAGAAAAACAGGCAAAACAGTTCGTTAATATGAGCAGTCTTCTGTTTCCCTGATGCCCAGAGTTGGGTAAGCTATTGCAGCTTGTTGAGTATTATATACAGTAATATTTTTTGATTAATCTTAAATTACCGGTACTCTTACAAGGTTCATGCAACATCCATGTGTCTACGCTGCTTTTTGACTGACACTGAAGTGCTGTTTTTATAGCCATCCATAATAATTATATAATTAAAAAAGTAGAAATTTCAAACCAAGGTGAGAAAATACCTGGAGCATCTGATTACTTGTGAAAATGCCAGGTGTCATTAGATTTAAGTAAGCCACATACAGTGTTTCACTTGTTATTATCATTTATAACATGGCACCACTGTAATTATGTCCATTGAAGACACAAAGCTTTTGATTAGTATGGATTTTGTAAATTCAAAATCAATGGCTCGACATTTGAAATTAAAATTCGACAACGCAAACCTTTCCTACATTCACCTGATAGTTTTACACACACCACTATAGAGACAACTTATAGGTAAAGCGAATCCGCAAAACACCAGACTTACTTTCAAATGGTACGTCCTGAGCTCGTAAATGTTTGGACCCTCCCTCGGGAGGACTTCGTTCCAGAAGGAGAATTCGTAGAGGAGCTGGTTGCTACGGGAGTGCAACATCTTGCTACGTTCTGCCCTCATGTCCTGGTACCACTCTTCCATTCCCAACTTTTGGTTTGCCAATCGGATTGATGGAAAGCCATCAGTGTACCGCCATAGATGCACTTGAAAAGACATGTATGTGAAATTTGTTTGAAAAGAAATAGGAAAAATAATGTGATGCAAGTATAGCCTATACAATATATATGTGCAGAATACATGAAAGTGTTAAAATAGCTCTTAAATAGCTGTAAAATAAAAAAAAGTCTATGTATTCTAACAGGCTTTCCTTATCGGCACAAGCAATATTGCATTCGGTATAAAAACGCTAGAATTTACTAAAACTTTGCATTTTTAATGGGATTCCAGACTTTAACCTTTCAGTAAGTATCTGCTGTGCCAAAAATCACTATATATACAACGTCATCGTACAACAAACTAGTAAAATATATGATTTTCATACTATTTCTTGAAATTATACCTAGCATATTTCTGTTAAATCTTGTGTACTAATGGGCTGAATTAAAAACTACAGCAAAGTTTTCAATATATTTTACACAATGCACTCATGTTATACATACCGGATACCTAAAACAACCGTCGTTGTCTCATGGACATTATAAGCGATATAAGTCAACGAGTCTAATTCACAAACTTACCAACTTGGTCTTGGTCACCATACCAACATGACCAACTCCCCACACACTCCATTTGGAGTTCTTTATTGGCGGAA
>CH001443.1:99234-149713 GCA_000149265.1 Ciona savignyi | reverse complement strand
TTCCGCAATTAACAATTGCTTTACCTTGAGTTTAATCATATAATCGAATAGTTTTGATCAAAATAAAGAGCTTGGTTACCTCGATTTCGGGATTTTGAATTAAAATGAAGGCTTAGAATACTGTTAGTGGGTTGGTTTGTTACCAAGAGAACGGTAGCGCTTATCCTTTTGCATGCGTTTAAAAAATTTTGTTTCTCATTTCGTTTCTAAGAAACGATTTTCGTTTTCGCGATATTTTTTAGAAATATAAATTTGGTATCTTTACTTTCGTTTCTATCACTAGATGATGACGTTAAGCACAAATTACAAGTTGAGAACATCGTTTCGGAAAAAAATAATCGTTTCTAATATCACTTTTTAGAAAAATATAATTGGCCTCAATTAATATAAAATAATTAATTGCGTTTGCAGTTAATAAATGCATCTAAATTTCTAAATTTTCGGTTCCGGAAACAAAATGTTCGTTTCTTGGATAAAATTTGCGTTTCTAGAAACAAATATTTTGCCTTTGAAATGAATTCAGGGTTATTATTTTCTATGATTATATGATTAGTTAAGCTGACGCAATACCACACCAATTTCGAGTGAAAGAGATTGTGTGTGCAGTTAATAAATGTAGTTGGGACTTTTATACTAAGATAATGTATTTGTTCTATTTATTTAAATGAAAAAAATAAATGTATAAACCCACAACATTGAAAATAAATCACTGATGAGTACATTTCACGGGCGGTAATAGAACCAAATGCGATTAAAAAGTAATTTAAATAAATGCAATGGTTAAATAAGAGAAAATTGCAATAAATAATGAATACAATTATGATATTTTCGCTTTCGTTATCGCTTTTAGAATCGGGTACTTGATAATTTTAAATCTTAAATAAGTTTATTTAATGCAGTAATTTTTGGGTTAAAATAATGCCCGATGCATAGGCCTAATAGTTCTTAGTTATCAAAAAATTCTCTTCAGCTTTATGCCAAATATCATAGGAAAGTTTTGTGTTATTTCGCTTAGCCATTGACTCGCAAATCTTCATTGCAACAATATAAACCTGAAAAATGAAAAGAGGAATGATCGGGACCGTTTCGACCAGGAAGACGCAGAAAGCTCCAATGCCGGGAAGGCCGTGGTCAGTGAAGCGATGTGGCGCGTCTCGAGCACGAAAAAGGAGCCTAAGCTCAATGAGCCTATTAGGGTGGGGGCGAGAGGGTGAAAAATATTTTATACCTACTGTACACAAAAACGCCAGAGGCATCAATTCTGATAAAAAATCTCAAAGCAGAATAAACGTAGATATTTGGAAAAATGCATTAGAAACTGCGATAAACAAAGCTATTTCGATAGCAGTCCGAATTAACAAGGGATCAAATATGAAAACATGATTTATTATGTATGGGTCGGTAGGGCACAACCTTCTACTTCGTAACACATAAGTAGCAAACATTTTTTTGTGTTTGGCACTTAGTTTGAATCCAGAATCTCAGTAAGTTAAGTTATTTTCCGTATATAAGTCGAATGCGTAATATATTAGTCCAGCCGGTTGGTCTAGCGGTTAAGTGCGTCGCCTTTCAGTCGAAAGGTTGCAGGTGCGAAACTGGTCGCTAGCTAGTCGGTTGTGTCCTTGGGCAAGGCACTTTACGGACATTGTCTGAACCCAGCGGATTAATGGGTTCTACCAAATTAAAGGAACGTGTCTATTATATGCAACACACTGCAATAGCTCCGGTAACCCGACGATGGGCGCGTGGTGATCTGACGATTGCCCGTGTGTTAACCCCCTTGGTTTTCCCTAATAAATCATATTCTAGCATTAACATTGTCATTTGTTGTCTGCACATCGGGTCGAATGCTAAACTTAAAAACATCGGGTCAAATGCTTTACCTGCAATTATTTGTCGAATACGGTTGTTGTAAATATTCGTGCAATGCCATGTTTGCAAATAGTGTTTTACATAATTTCTAATCATGTGTAACGCGCTGTATGTAAAATTCTCGAAGACCAAGTCCTTAGACCCACTCGGTTCACTGTGTCGATCAGCACAGTTCTAAAAAATGCAAAGACGCCGGACAATTTTAACATATAGAAGGCGTTTAACTATTTATTCTTCCTATATCTCCATTGCAAACTGACTTCACAAACACGGCTGAAACGTAAAATCGTGCCGCAAAAAACTTTTCAAATTTTAAGCATATACCCCTCCGAACATCTGCAATTTTATAACAACAAAACATTTATCAATTGCACAATCAACACCTTTATTTCACAAACAAAATTTACAGCTTCACGAGAACACCGGAGCGCAGCTTATAACCCATGCTGTTTCCAAGCATACAAACATAGGGAAACACCAACATTATTACTCAGCAAAACACTCATTTAAATACAATGACTAAGATGAGTAACGCATGTCATTTTCGGTCAAGAATAGAAATCAAAAAAATCGTTTTAAGTCATCGATAGATAGGCTATATATAATTTTTTGTCTCTTTAAATATTTGTTTCCAATTTTGTATGCCTGACCGTCATTTAAATAAACATTCGACGATTGAGCAGCAATTAAAATGCAATCTGTACATAAGTTGTTAATATGTCCGTGTTGCGTTACTGTATATCGCTATATTCGTAGAAAATTCAAAGTTATGCTCAAATCAACCTGTTCGCTGCACCAATCTAGAAGTAACGATTATGTTCGAAATAAAACCTGTATTTTCGATCGACTAGATTTTTATTATAAACATCGATATAAATATAATAAAAAGTAAGAGCCGAATTACGCAAGGTTAAATTTTAAAGGGGGATCCAATCGCAGGATATAAAGAATGGCATTAGTAGTGATAATAAAGCATAAATAAACTACATATAAAGTTTCTATATATCAGCAGTTTATATATATATCGTTAAATAACCAGGTGTGATTTGTCAAGAAATAATTATGAACATCTTTAGTATGTGGTTGGTTGTCTGTGGTTTAAATTTGTGTGGCAAGCCTGGATCCTCTATCCTAACTGTTGCGTCCGCAAAAACCGGTACAGAATCCAGACACAATTTGTAGATTACAAACGCCTTTTTCTTCGGAGAATCAGATGAAAGATACAAATTAAAACTTCCGCTCGTCGAAGCCTGCACTTTAAAATGCCCTGACAATTAAAATTAAATCACAAACTCTCTGTAAAATCTTACCTGTTGCAGACATGCTTAAGGTCACAGTGGACGAAATTAAAATCAACGGGTTTTGGGTAGAACTAGAGCGAACAGACCAGTCTACAGGCTGAGAAACGGATATGATCATCGATTGGAGGTTTTATCCAGGTTGATAATTTAACTTTCAGAATGAGAAATGATTAAGATTATATTCGGAATATAATCTTCAGATACCTAGATGTCAGTTTGATGTGGCATAAACTATGTAATAACCTAGATGTCAACCACATGTTAACTACATTTATTTTTTAATTATCTGTACTCTTTAAGAATCGTCACCATACCACACTACTTTGTATAGCCTCTGTCTGCTAGCGTTGACTAAATGTTAATTTACATATCCAGCTTTAAACGTGAAAGAGTGGTACATACCAGAAAATGGCTTCATGTACCGTGTGTTGCCATCTACGGTGACTTACGACGCCTCTAAAACAGCTTGCCGTGATATTACCTCAACTTTAGCTGTGGCTGGTGTCAAAGACATTAATATTTTGAGGTTAGTGTATTTATATACGTAGAAACATACAATGTGTTGATTTCACTTTTAGTTTAACCATTTATATCTGTAATTTTATAACTGCAGGAAACATGATTTAATCACTTAAACAAATCAAAAAACCAAAACATAGAGGTATTTTCTAAAATATAAAATTTTGTTTTTTTAATGAATTTTTATTTATTTTGCAAAAGAAATGAGCGAAAATAATATGAACGAAAGGAAGAACGACTTGCACGGACAAAAACGCGCGAAATGCAAAAATGTGAAACGAAATCCATGCGATTTGCAATGAAAAGAAATTTAAAAATTGAACATTAATTCGGAAATGCCTCTCGGGCTCGGTTAAACTTTCGGATTTCCCAGCAAATTACCAACAAGCAGCTTTTGCAACAGAAATGTAACGAGTGCAGGATTATCAATTGGGCTTTTACAAAATAATAATAAAGGCACATAACGTCGGTGCAATTTCTCATACTTTTAAGCTGATAAGCGAGTTTTGTTTTAAGTCTCGGACCCTCTTCATAATTGTCGGACGGTTTCAATTCGATTGACATTCTTCTTCGATTGTCGATGCTCCTGTCGTCTGGACGACGCTTTTATTACTCTTCCGTCGCTCTAACGCGCCGACAAGCAGGTTTTATACGTGCGTCGCCATGCGCGCCGTCATCGGACGGATGAAATCGGACGAGCGTGACGATTGGCTCATTCGCGATGATAAATTGCTCATGTGAGCTGAGTTTTCGTACGGGTCCATCGGACGCGCCGTCAACGGAGCGGCGCTCAAGGCCGAACCTCGCTCGTACTTGTCCAGTGAGGATTGGGAGGAACCGGTGGCGGCGATCGGATAGTTTCGGTCCGAACCAGTTATCGAGGCGGGGATTGGGGTGGTCCGAGTACCGCCGATCGAAGGCGCGTACGTCGGGACCGTGTCGACGTACGAATACATCGCAGGGTACGGACGAACCGCGGTTGGGTAGAAATCGTTGGTCGGAATCACGGAGTAAGCGTTCATGGGTGCGGTGGCGTCCGAATACTTCCGTTGCGGTACGTATCGAATCGGGGGAGGGGAGAGCCGTTCGCCCATCGCACTGGCGGAGCGGAGAGCGGACACGGGCTGGGACAGGGTGGTGGGATCGTACGGAGACGGATCAAACGCGTAGTGGCCCGGTGACTGGTTTCTCGCTGGTAAGTCCTGGTACGAAATGGTGTTATATCGAGGCCCGAGGTCACTTGAGAAAGCGGAGAGCGCGGGAGGTTGTTGTACGGCGCCAGGGTAGTGCGGGGTGTAGTTGTTGTAGGAGTTCACTGTGGCCGGGCTCTTTGCGGGCGAGGTCGAGGCCATCGAGAGCTTGGCGGGGTTCTCTCCTCGGTTCCATGAGTTTGCTTCTGCGTGAAGGAAAATTGAGACGAATTGCACATGATCGTGATATAAAAGACGTATTTGGGGCAACGAAGAAAAAGATTGGGGAAAACTGCTCACTAAAACTATGGAAACTAATTCTTACCACCAAACTAATCTTTATCCGAGATCTACTCTAACCTCGGTAAAGAACTGTTACGAAACATTGCCCGGTTATAAAAAAATTAGTGTCCAAGAGTGCAGATTAAACCGATCACCTGACGGGTGATGGCCTTCGCCCCTATCACTTCAAGACAACCCGATTTTGCGGCCAAGTCATCAAGAATGGTACAGCACGACTGAAAGTTAAAGTAGTTTACCTTCCGTGTGATATCCATCATCTTGGCCGGACGTCGGTGTCGGATTGGTGTCGTCCGATTCGTCGACGGACGATTCTGGTCCGCCACCGTGCGACGATAGCGACGTACGAACGTTGTACTGACCCATATGGTCGGGGTGGTTGATGGGTACGGTCTCGTCGTGCGCGTATGCCTTCTCCGAGACGGCGGTTGCGTGCTGGGGGTAAGAATATTTTAATTGATTTTGAGTAGATTTTTGTTGATTTCTCGTTGATAACTAATTACCCCAAATACATTTTCAAATTATCTATTGATTTAAATTTACAATTTACCCAATATGCCTTCTCGAATACGGCAATGGCGCGTTGAGGGTTAGCGTATGTTGAATTATGTTTTGTTCCAAAAAGGAAGTTCCCAGTTAAGAACAATTCAACCGCACCATCCTAATTTTACATTTTAATATACACGAGGATGGACACTGGGCAGTACTTTAATTAAATTTCAAGTTGGACTGGGCAATCCTACACTTAGTTTAAAAAGCCTTACCCTAAACCTTACCCTAAACCGGCCTAGCATTTTGTAGTGTGCCGTTCACTTTGTTTTTTAACTATAACGACAAACATGGGCATTATATAGTGAGATTGTTCATACCCGAACTATGGGCGATCTGCTTGTAGTTCGATCCTGCTTGTCGAAGTTGGTTGACTTCCGTTCGCGCCTCGACCTCGCGCAGTGCAGCATGAGCACGATGAAGATGACTAAGATGATCACCCCTCCAACCGCGCCACCTACCGCGATGCCGATCATCATGACGTCATCAGCGCCACCGACGTCTAAAGAAAGGTATTTTTTAGTAAATTGGACAAAATAAGGGGGGTAGGTTTGTGGGCGAATGGTTTTAATATTACTACTATTGACGTGGTTATTACGGTTTTAAAACTGTGTAAAATAAAATGGGGAAAACCTGAAAAATGAGGTGGGAAATGTACCGTATCGTTTTAAATCACAATGTTTAGGGTATAGTTTTACAACTTACTAAGTTTTGTATACATGCTTATTGCTTATTATATATTAAAGAACAGAAGCGAAAAACATATAGTGGGATGTTATTCATTAAAAGCAAAATTCTAAACTCACCTTCTTCTAAGGTAATCGTCAACGCTTTCTCTCCGTATTCATTTCGCGCTTCGCACGTATACGCGCCGAGGTCGTGCTTTCGCGCGTCCACTATCACCAGTCGCGCGAACGTATCGCCCGCAGTGAACAGTCCATGGTATTTGATGTTGTCGGGCGACGCGTCCGAAGCGACGTTTCCTTCCGACGTAACGGACGCGTTGCCCACCAGAGTGTAGCTCACGCCTTTCGCGGACCATGTCCATTTCTGCAAATTAAAAACGTAGCAAATTAAGACTTGGCTGAATATTCATGTTTAATTTCCAAGGATGGGTAAACACAAGGGAGTTATCACACCATTTGATTACATAGTGCCGTACAGCAGGGATCTAAAATGCTTTTTTTTAATTCGTAAATATGCAGTTGCTGAATGATGGTATAAATGGGTGAGATAGGTTCGATGCGAAGACCGTTTTATGTATATAAGTCTGTGTTTGTACCGGTGGCGTTAACCATTCTGTCGCACGACCGTCATAGAACAATCCACACTTTTTTACCGAGCCAAGTTTCGAACTCTTGATGGGCTAGTCACTAGGACCGTTTTTTTGTATAAGAGTCGGTATATGTATTTCCACACTTACCACAGACTGCATGCCGGGTCGACTCCACAGGGCACAGTTCACCACGCTCTCCTGTCCCAAGGTGGCGTACTGGGTGTCGGAGCTGTCGAATATCGGGGGGCCTCTCACGGTTAGTCGTGACGTCATCTTGTTGTCGCCGACCTAAAAGATATGACAGGTTACAAGTGGTTATTTTTGAAGGTTGGGCAGTGCATTGGGTTTTATGACTCTGTGGTAAGAGTATCTCGCGCCCACTTCCGATTACTAAAACTATGGTGATGTGGTGGAAAGATTAGTTTTTTCCTACTCATTTTTCTAACCCGACTCTTGAATCTATGAAAGGCTGTTCACTGAGACCGTTTTTTTTATATAGATAGCAGTACATGAATCGGTCGCGTTAACCATTCGGCCACACAACCGATCTGGTAAGTTAACTACGTTATTTTATTACCTACTAATCAACAAGCGACGTCCGCTCAATGATTTGGCCATAGACACAACCGACAAGCTATAATTTTGATTCTAAAATCTTCGGGCTGTCAGCTCAGCGCGATAAGAATGTTATAATCGACCGAACAGACAAAGTGAAATTCAAGGACCTCGGTTCAAAACCAAGTTTTGTATAATAGTACTGAATAATCCTGAATTTGCTTTAGTAAGGAAAAAAAACAGTAGACACGACTACTTACGTTTTCAGCAGCGGCGTGACAGGCGTATGTACCCGACTGTGTTTGTTCAACATTTCCGAGCACAAGGTCTTGACCGGTCCCGACCACGGCGCCATTGCGTAGCCACCGTATGGAGGGTTGCGGGTTCGAGTCCCACTCGCAGCGGAGGGTTACGTTGTCGCCCACCTCGGCGCTTACTTCTTCGGTTCCGTTGACGAAGACGGGCGAGTCTGGTGGAAAGAAGGTTTACAATTATTGTTTGCAAGGAGGAAAGTTTTCTTGCTTCGTTCGATATATAAAGTACTCGCAAGCAGTGAATATATGTTTATTAGCGCGCCAGCGAACACCAGTTAGCACGCCAGCAAACACAGCTATTAGCGCGCCAGCGAACACTATTTCTATTAAAACAAACGTATGCACGTCTGTTTAAACGCTATACCGCGTATAGTGACCCGATACATCACTACAAAAACTCTCGAATCTTCCACTTACACAGAACATCGAGTGTTGAATCGCTTCGCTCCGAATCTCCCGCCTCGTTGATTGCCACGCAGCTGACAACGGTTCCATGGGAAGTCTTGTCCACCACGCCGATGTGGAACTTTGACTGCGTTTCCCCGCTCTGCAGCTCCCCGTTGATGAACCACCTGGAAAGTACGGATATTAGGTCGGATCAAATGTTAAGTCGGATTAAATATTAAGTCTGATTAAATGTTAAGTCGGAAAATGTTGCATATGTTAAGTCGGATCCGCAAATTTTACCATAATCCACAAAACAATGTTAGGTCGAATTTTACGAATATGGACAGTTGATTTTAGCATATAGAAAGCTCGTTTGTAAGAAACAATCGCACGGACTAGGTTTCAAACCCATGATTGACTAGTCACCAAGACAGTTTTTGGGTAGAATTGATATATTTGATATATTTATCGGTCGCGTTAACACTCGGCGACTTAACCGTACTAGATGGTATTTTTAGGCGGATATTTTTATATTTAATATGATTCAGCTTGGAATATGACTGGAATTCCAATTCTTATAAGGTAAATCATTAATCTGAGTAATTCAACATTTTCCAGCATTAAAATAGTTACAAATTGTTGTGTGTTATGACTTCACACTCACTTGTATGACATCACAGGAGGGTCGGCGACGGCTTGGCAAGTGGCGGTGACGAGATCTCCTTCGTGCACCACTGCAGGTAGCGTGGCTGTCACTTTCGGCGGTTCTGTGAGAAATAAATGATAATCGTGTGTGGAGGAACGGTTACTGGTACATATACAGGCAGCATAAGGTACAATCGAGAAGTCCAGGGATCCTGTGATCGAATCTAACCATTTGCACAGTAATATGCGGACGGACTTACCTAGTAAAGAAATCTGCATCATTTTTCGTCCGGACTCGTCCGGTGAAAGCACTTCGCTCGTCATAACGCATGCGTACGTTGCGTCAACGTCGCCTGGTCGCGGCGTGATGCGTAAAGTCGACGTCGTGTTGTAAAGCATGCTCACTGGCCCGGTGACGACGGTCGTTACGTCAGTGCTGATTTCAATGCCGTCTAATGGAAAAATACGGTTAGACATTTTTTCAAGATAATTTTCGAGGAAAATTTAAAATTGTGATATACGTATTATATTTAGAACGAACACACTTTCTTGTTGCAGTTGAAAAGGGAAAACAGAATGTAGGTAAAAGGGGAAACTGCCCACTAAAAGCAGAGAAACTGAATCTAGCATTGACCCTAGCACAAAAAGTCCATAAATAACCCATAAATTAACCCAAACTACTCAATCTTTATTTTTTGTGTGCAGTTTTCTTATCCACCTACTTCCTAAGTTTTTTTTTCACACAAACCGTCGCAAAGCATATCGTATTCGCTCACCTCGATACCAGTGCAACTGTGCGGCAGGTTTTCCTCCAAAAGCTCGACACACAACCTCGTTCTCCCGGTTAGCTATGACGTTTAACTTCAGCTCGTCGCCTGCCAGGTTGTCGATCTGAGGTCCCATTGGTGGAACTAGAGAGAGGCGATTGTTTAGGGATAATGAATGTTTTGTATCATGTAAAGCGGTTTGTATACATGATTGAATCAATATCATGAACATCCATTTTACAACGTGAATTTTCAATACTTAAATCGTTCAATACTTCAATAAAATCGAAATTAAACAGTTTAAGTTTTTAATATCATGGTGTTTAGAGATACACTAAACTGTCCTGCTGTATTAAGTAAGTTATTGAAAGCATTGAACTGTAGAAAGGTTGCTGGATCAAAATCAATCGCCCACTAGTCGTTTGGGTCGTTGGTCAAGGCAATTTGCGAACGCGGCCTGAATCAAGTGGTTTAATTAGTTAAACTCACCTTATTAATTCGGCCACAGTACTGTTTTGTTTTACAGAACCAGTGTTAATTTTACTTTGAGAATTCCTATCTCACGTTTGTTTAGATTCTTACCTTGAACGGTGACGGTGGCAGTTTTCGATTGAAGTTTGTGTCTGGTGACTTGGCACTGGTACTTGCTCTCATCTTCCATTGCGCTTACGTTGCGTATGAGGAGATTGTATTCTCCAATTGACACGTCTCCTACCATCGAGTAGCGCTCCCAATCTGAGAGGAAGGTTATTGTTATAAGCTAATTTCGGTGATTTATCGGGGTTAGTTTTGAACCCGCCTTCGTCACTAAATCCACTTTTTGATGGAATGCGTATGCATAGTATATGGGTCTGTTGTGCTTACTGCTCGGTCACACTAGCGCTCCCGTTTTTCTTTTTATTACTGGTCCCAACTGACCAATAGACCCCTTGATCAGTCTGTTTGTGTATGCCATCTGAATCTCGATTATAAACAATAAGTAACAGTAATCTGACGAATGCTGATATGTGATAACCAAATTAGAATTTGTTATAAATCTAGCGTTACTAAAGGGCGGTGTCGTTATGATGTTTTGTACTAAATTGGAGCAATGGTCGCCTTTATATAGTAGATTCGATCTTAAAATAACGACGGGTAATAAAGACCAGCGATACTGGATTAACTGCAGCTGTAAGCTGTCAGGTGTTGCGTACGTTTAAGCTAACAGACGCGCAATAAACAGTTTATGATATGTGTAAATAAGGGTCGATTTATTGCTCGTATACGTCGAGTACGGAAATCCAGGCTTGGGAAACCGTAAAACGTACCGAACCGGCGGGTAAGACGCACGGGAAACGGCGCAGGTCTTTTGAGTTTTTTTGTACCGGCTGAAAAATTCGGACGGAATTCGCAGAGTCAAATCGACCGGTCTAAGGTGCGAAATCAGCTTTCCCGTGTTTAATTGTCGGTTTAAAGGCACGTCTCCGGCTCAAGGAAACCCAGCTGAGACGGGATGTTTAACCGCAGCCAGAAATTTAAGGAATTTAGCTTTCTCGGTGAAATGTGTATGGCGGAGCGGCGCAGGAGTTCTTTAATTGCGTTGGGCACTTAATTGGTGGTACGATGGCGACTTAAGAAGGCTCGGTTAAACGTTAGCGGTCACGAACTCGACTGATTACGATGTTAAAAATGACGTTTGGTAGGAAACGCGTCGAGTACCTATAACCCCAATTATGATGAAACAAAGAACAGATATATACATGGTTTAGAGCCAAATTCATGAGTTTAAAGATAACATTAAGTTTTTGCCATACTTGGACTCACCGGGGGGTTATTTTATTCCGCCTATAATCTAATAAGGGGCCAAATGGAATAAAGAAGATTATACCACGACGTCTTAATATGAAAAGAACTATGCATGTGGAGTTGTGGTTGTCTATGTGTTTTTTTTGCCCAGACACGCTTTAAATTTTAGCTGTTTGATACTGTTTAAAAAACTGTAACAAAACATAATAAAAAGTTTTAAAATTAAAAATCAGCGGCAAATTGGTATTAAATTACAGCTTTCTATTCGACAGAAATCGGAAGACCGTCATGTCGCGTGCGTTCATTTCATATTTTTTTATAAATAAACACAACATCAAAACTAATGAAATACATACGGCTTATTAGGGAGAAAGTCCCACAGACAATGGATTACTCTTTTAAAGTATGTGAACTTGAAACTTACTTGGTAAGTCCCTCTCATATCCTAGAGCAAATCCGTCCTGTACCCACAGCACTGGCTCGCTCTCGTCCGAGCCCAGCCTTTCCACCACGCACCGTAATGTGACGTCATTTCCTTGACGTGTGATGACGTCAGCAGGGTCCTCAACAATGATAGGGTCGGTAAGGCCGCACAGGACTCCGACTGTAATTTTGAATTGATTCGTGAGGGGCGTGATTGTTGAAAACGAAAGTTCTTATACGCCGTAACCCTAATCAATAACACCGAACCATAGCTCTCAACACCGTGGTTAAAGATATAAATACAGCGCGAAGAGCGCCTATTACCTGTCAAATAACTCCAAATGACGGGTATTATCCAATTTCTTGCCATTTTCAGTGAAAAACTCTTCGCCAACTTCGCCACCAATGGAATGTACCAGTATTCGTGATTCCTTGTTTTGTTTTCACGCGGTTTCAACCAGATTTTATTAAATATTATTATTATGCAGTGAAATTAGGTGGCGACCTAAGCACCTGAACAAAGAAACGCTGTTATTTCTTATTGGATGAGGGGGGCTGAATTAGATTTGCTTGTCTGAACCGAAGTTCCTACCGAATATTAAGTTAAACAGTGTCGCGTGCAGGTGCGCTTTTCGCTCTCCGTCGGTTTTAATTTCAATCCGTGAAACCGACGGTGCGGAAACGCAATGACACCCTTACCTTCCTGACTTGGGTCGCAATGTCACGCCACGAGCAAGCTAACTAACTTGCCTGACTACAGTAGATCTGCGCCTGTTTACAGCCGGAAAATCGGTGTCTGTTCGGCTTAAAGTCGGCTTTCCTCTCGCCACGGCCACTTGGCTTGAATGCGCTGGGCAATTATACGAGCTTACGCTACTGAAAGTTCCGTGTCACGATTTACCGAGAAGCGCAATTAAGACTTAATAACAAGCCTTGTCAAAATCGCTAACTATTGAGACATAACTCGGCTCCACGATTACACAGCGCGCCGCTTTTAAGTCGAAAACTGGGTCGGTATTTCGATGGCCAATAAATTACCTGCCGAATCTAGATTTAACAGTCGTCTCAATCTACAGAGCAAAACACGGGCGTTGACGAAACCTTCTGCGCTAAACTGCTCAATGGACAATAAAGGAGGTTAAACAGAGAATTCCGTTTCAGTTTGTCAATAGAAGTTAAAAATTAACCTTTCAGTACACACACTCCGTTTACGATTGCGATATCAAACCCATGCTTTAGCGGAACACACATATCGAAGCTAATGAATTACGGAGTTCTGCAAACAAGAGTTTTCTGAGTCTGGAAACAGTGACGCACCACTTTAGCAAACATAACTCGCCTACGCGAACATTTTGAGATACACCAATATCACCTTTTTCTCTGTCGCTACCTGTCCATTCCAGTTGACTGGCATCATTTCCTCACCGCGGTCTAGCGACATTACTTGTATGCTTAGCAATTAACGCCGTATACCATCCCTACATATGTTCGGACTGTCGCGTTTGGCTTTTAAATTACGTCACGACTGTCATGTTCGAAATACCACACGCAGTTGAGAAGGTTCGCTAACGAGACCCCAATCACCCTCGTCAAGTTAGCGTCACGTTTTCGGTCAGTTGCAACGCACAGAACTCTTTACGCGTTGTAATTGACGGGCCTGGCTTTGTTCGCTATCTCGTGCCGCGGCTTTTCTTTCACCGGCCATTGTTCCGCATGCAAACAACGTAAACAACCAAGTAAACTGTCCCATTTAACCGGTGTCTTCGCCGCCTAAACAGACATCTGAGATTTTGGTGCAAAATATAGGGTAGGGTGCGTAAAAAGTGCTCTAAATTCCTGTGCATGCCATGTCTATAGACCACCGGGATTCATGTCGCAGGTAATCCGCGGAAAATCTCGGTTTCCAGCTTACGTTGTTAGTACATGTCACTACTGTTTACGTTATCAAATGTACATAAGGCATTAAGCGCTTTCGAAAAAGCGTGGCGGTCTCTGAGACTTTCCCAGGGATGTATAACGTTGCGACTCCTGTTTGGTGACGTGTCGCGTTCTTATCTGTATATTCCCATATAATGCTGAGAAGGAAAACGCGTATAAGCGATTATGAAAATGAGAAATTCGTTATTGCCTTAGCGCTGTTGCGGCTTTTACGGTTTACTAATGCACCTGGGGTGCTCTTTGCGGGGCGGGTTGGGTTACTGGATTAAGCCTGTGGGGCTCTTAGTAGATACGCGTGGCTGGCCTCAAAAGGTCCACTTTAACTTGAGTGATGTGTTGGGTGTTGGGGGGAAATGCGTGTCGGGCATTTTATGGCGTGCTACCTTGTGGGTTTGTAGTTGGGTCATACTGAATTGTGGGGTTGTGGGGGTAAGGGCTAATTCCGTTTTCGGGAGTTGTGAGGGTAAGGGCTAATTCCGCTTTCGGGAGTTGTGAGGGTAAGGGCTAATTCCGCTTTTGGGGGTTGTAAGGGTAAGGGCCAATTCCGCTTTCGGGGGTTGTGAGGGTAAAGGCGAATTCCGCTTTCTGGGGTTATGAATCACTGGGTAAAATGGGGGTGATGAATCAGTAGGAGAAATGTACATGCGCATCCAAAGCACGCTATAACAACAAAAAACCTAAGTAGCTTATAAGGGAAGCAATATGCTCGTTGTTTGAATAGGAATGACGATTTAAAAGTGAATAAGTTAAGTCTATGAGCTCATATTAAGCTAGCCACACCACAAACACTGCCAGGGGAAACTGACTGGGGCTTCATGGTCTAGTTAGTTAAACATTAGAGAAAACAAAGAGGGTCATACGAACACAATGATTCAGGAACAATGAATGATTCAATCCACTTGATTCTGAGATCGGAATATCGCTTTAACTGTTCGGTACTTGGAAAACCGCAAGAAAGAATTTCGGGCCGACTTTTATCGTCCAATTTTTGCTTTATATGCGCTTTCGTTCGATTTTGAGCGAGAAGTGGCGTTAAATGCGCAGAATCCGCGGGTAAACATTGGTAAGCCCGTTTTAAATCTAATCGGATAGCTGTGTCGTTGTACCGCTGAGCGACGAAAGCTTTTCGGGATGCGAAGGGCTTTGATTTTAGCTCACTTGAGCGTGTTAACCCACTAGGCAATAACGCGGGGTTTGTCAGTCAGAGGCGACGAAGAGACTGCTTTATGGCCCAGTCGCGATCGATTGAATATGGTTTGGGGAAAACGGTCGTAAGCTTACCATGATCCAGTAATTCATTGATAAAGCTAAAGGATGTCTTACGCTGATGCGATAGAATTGGCAGGCTGTCTAAATCGAGTTATTGAAAATCGGAGGCTGGAATGTACCGCAGAAAAATCGCTTGAAAAACACTTACGGAATTAATTTCGGCATTTTTTGAATTGGTTCAAATTCCAATCGCCGACAGTTTAAATACACGTCTCCGCCAATCTGGAGGAATGTAAATAGGACTCACGACTGACTGAGAGTTGCTATAAATTCTTCAGGCGCTGCGGCACAATGGTACGAAATACCATAAACCTGTCATTAACTTTCTAACCACCTCTCATGCAAAACTGCATAAACAAGGTTTATGATTACACAACAGTCTAATCTAACTGGAACGCGAGTCTTCTCGTCGATCTTACATTAAAGATGCATTTACCTGTGCTTCCGTATAGGAAGTGAAATAAGATAACGTCGTCTTTCGCTGGCCGGACGCTTGCTCGCTATAGTGGTAAGGTTATCAGGTAACCAAGGATCACTAAACCGTCACAGATCACAACAGAATAGACACGACAAGTGAGGATTGAGCGGATTAGACAAAGGGCCTCGGAGCCGTGAGAACGGTTATATTAGACAACAGGGGTAAAGGCCCCTTTCACTGGCGAGGGTTTTGCGAGCGACGTGTCGAGTTTCGCTGTCAGTGATTGTTAACTCGTTCCGTTTGCAGCGAAACAACGCAGGTGTTTTGAGTGAGCTATTGGTACGACTAAGACTTTAAGAAACGGTGCTGCTAGAGACAAAGGCGCGATTTAACGAAACCAAACAGAACGATTCTTTGCGAAGCGATAGTGAAAGGCCGCTCGCTTTGTTTCTATTTGTTTTTTTGATAGCTGATGGAAAAGTACAACGAATAAACCGCAACTCTGCGGGCGACCTGCGTGTAGTAACGGAGGATAGATTTGCCGTGAAAGGGCTGGGTCACATTCCGCAAACATGTTACTACTTAGCAGTGCCATTAACTGAATTCCTGGCTCGCGAAATCGTATTTACCGATCCCTTTTCACTAGAAACAAGAGGGACCAGGCGTCAACGCTTCAACTGAAAACAATAAACTACTACAAAAAGGCTTCAAAGTACGGTACCTGTCTTAGAAACACAAAATTCCTAAAACAACAACAAATAATCTGAGTATAGAAACAAAACGTATTACTAAAACCATGACGACTAACTATAAACTGTTTCTTCTTAATTCTTGGCTGTTATGGTCTATTTTCATATTCCTGGTGAAGAAGCTCATTAATCTTACAACCATTAGCCAGTGTGCAAAGGATGAAATGACAGTCATGGTGATTTTAAGCCGATCGGTATCTCGTTTGTCCCCCGTTTGTTCAAACGTCGATTTCCGATACACTAGGGAAGACGTGTACATGTTTGCAATCTTGTTGTTAATAAGTTTAACGAACAAACATGGCCCGAGTGGTTACGAAAAAAACGCGGAAGGTTATTGGAAAGCAATTGCAACTCGCTTAAACTGTCCGGGAATTAATAATTGGGAAAACACTAATGAGGTCAGCGTACGACCATTGGTTAAAGAGCTAGCGACAAACCAAGGCGCATCAACAGCCTAAGGGCATTCCTTTTGACGTAACGCCATAACCGAGCGGATAATCAGTCATTTTGAAGCCGAAACGTATCAATTTGTCGGTTTTCGGTGCATGAGCGTGAACGGCAGCGTGTTCACTCCATTATGCAGTTAATTGTAATTGCGATTTCGCTAATGCGACCTTCCCTCCTTCAAGGATCCATCGCAGCGGCAAAGATCGATGATATCGGAGCTTTATACGTCGTTTGCGAATCGCTGGCCGCGGCGTCAACGACCACAGATATGACAGCGATTGAAATACATGGACGGATTGCGTGGAACACTGCCATAACAGCATCAATTTGCTTTGATCAATGACATCCATTTAAGACTAGCTAAGTATTGACGATATTACATTGTATATGGATAATAAACAAAGTTATTGTACAGACATGTTAACCGGGATATATACAAACAATTGCCGGTAGTACCTTGTTCTTAACGCTATTTTTTGGCATCTAGTTTAAGACTTTTTAGTAAAATTACACTTTAATATTTATAAAAAAAAAAATTGTGTTTTACCGAAAAGTGCTATAAAAATTAACCGAAAAGTGCTACTGGCGAATCTTAATACACTACATTGTTATTAACTAAATGTGAAGTTCATAAATGTCATACTTCGCAAGTACAAATTTACTGAACGGTGAATTGCGAGTTTGCCCTACACATTAGTGAGGTCGAGCTAAAAACGAGCTGAAAGCCTTCCAGTATAAATGAGCAGCCGAATGTTTTGGGACAAGCAGAGCGTGCTGTACCAATAACAAAGTGCACTCACGCACCTCATTTATATGCATCTCATGCTCGCAGTCCGGGTTAATAACATGACTTCTATGCTCGCAGTCCAGGTTAATAATAAACAAGTGATAACTGTGTTCTGTCGCGCACCCTTCAGCACGGGAGTCAAAGGTAATAGACAATTTTAATAAACGCAATGAATATATGAATAATACATTCGCACATGACGCAAGTTGGCAGACATGACTGTGTTTATGCGTGCATGCGACTGACAACAGTGTGAACAAATATACATATGCTAGCAAATATACATACTGTGGCCTGTACTCTGGAAACGTATTTTTTTAATTTAGCTAGAGGAGTAACCAAAATAACTAAGTCATACATTTAAACTGTGCTATTCGTTATTTTTTAATTAACTAAAAAAAAACAAAAAAACATAACTGATGCCTATGTATTAAAGTATACTTCCCTGTCGGTCTTTGTTAGTTAGCTCAACGAGATATATTGTCCAAGTTTAGAATAGCGTCGGTATTAATCAATAAGCCAAGGTATAAGAGACAGTTGCGACTACCGTATGCGACATTTCGATTATTAACAAAATTAATTACGGATTCGGAATAACGTGCTATTGAAAATACGTCGCATCAAAGTTGCCGCTATTATTTTCCAATGTGAATTTCATCTCGGGAAACTTGCCACCGAGTGAAAACTGTCGCGAGGATGTAAAGGCATCTTTTGACGCTTCAAGCGACAAGGCAAACACAACTTCTATCGCCGATCGCTCCGAAACGCATTAGCGCCGTCCATTATACGACAGACCACCTCACAGGGAGTGAATGTTTACGCGGGTGACCGCAGCGGAAAAGCCGGCGCAAAACATTAATAAAGGTCGATGTAAACGCAGTCTGGCCAGCACCTGCGCGACAGAGGGTATACATGTACACGGGGATTGTTTATGCGTAAAATTAGCGCCTTATACACACGAGTGCTCTTGCTATCTACTTTCACTTATCCCCTGAGGAACAGAAGCCCTATCTCGTGCATCATAACCGATATCATCGGCCAACTATTTAAAGAGAATAAAATATTTAGTAAAACTCTGCATGTATGTGCTATATCGTTTTCTACACTGCACATTCTTATTTGTTTTTATTAATACTGGTATTCTGACTCTTCGGAATTATTTTTAAAATTTCATTTCTAATTTTTTTTAAATCTGTTCACAAGTTTATAATAGATCATCATAATGCGACCTTACTTCGCGGAATCGTTTCTAAAGTCTAATCACTTTTTTCCTTGGGCGAACTCACACTGAAATATAGTCCAATCGTTTTCGTGGCAAAAAACACGACAACCAATTAGTTTTCTAATCCAACAGATAACAGTGTAAATAGATGACACACCTAACCTGCAAAAGCTGAACTGCAAACAAAATCGTCAAACTTTTCGATTTATACAAGAGATAAACCAAGTCGCGAGCCAACGTCGCTCTGCCGTCCTATCCTAAATCCCAACTCCAGAAACTTTAACTCGACGAGGTGTGACAACTGCTAGAGTATCTGAACTGTCTACTAGTCGACGAAAAAGGCCGATGTTGTGATACCAGGGCCAGACGATTTCTAAGCAGATAGACCGAATGAACGCGATAATGATCCGACATGTCTTCGCATTAGTTTTTCTCAATTCGTTATGTTTGAAAACGACTTTAGTCGTGACGGTGATCTTTCGATTTGAACTACACTACACTGGCCACTGTAATGTTATGCACAACTGGGGTTTAAATATTATATATTTAAGAGAGAAGAAATCTACCTAAAGGTTTATGGTAAACACATAATATTTAACCTGGTAAAATGAACCAAGATACCCTGCTGAGGTAGAGTCCATGGCGTAGCAGACAATGGGTCGGGTATACAGCGAGAAAAAGCGCTACATTAGTTCTAACGTGGTTTATCTTGGCTAACAAGCAATTAGTAAACAGAGAGTAGTTGATCCTTGCCCGTGCGGGTGAAATCGGACAACAGGGCGCTCTGTGTGCGTTTTTGGTTCGCTTTTCGACTTGCCCTTGGCGTGTTCGACGGTATGCGACTTACCGCAGTACATATGAGGAAATAGAAAAAGGTATTAGGGCGCTGCGACCGACTTAGTAATATCGAAAATTGTGGACGGTTTGCACAACAAGCAAGGGGTATTGAGAAACGGTTTGTCTGCCTGTATTGTGCAACAAACTCAAAAGAGAGAGAGTTGCGCCTTAACTTCATGCTCTCAGTTGCTCTCCCGGGGTAGAAGGACAAATTACAAGACAAATCAACTTGGCTGTGTCGAGAAGATTCCTTTCTATCGTCCAGGGAAAACGACCTAGATCTATAAATATTTCATGCAAAACGCCCAGCGTCGGAATTATCAGGCGTCGCGTGGTATAAGACGGCTAGTCTCGCGTTTGCTCAAAGACAAACATGGTGTGTTTTGCAAAGGGGTAAATGCAATGGCGATAGGCGACAAGGCTCCGATCGTTTGTTTTTGTTTTCCATGTAACGGTCACTTGGGGCAGAAAAACGACCGCTAAGTCCTTGTTAACCTGCGGTAAGAGGATCTATTGGCGCCGAGCACCTTCGTTTGCGTGTTTTAGTCGATGGGCTTTTAGTGGCGCGCACTGTAAGCCAGTAATTAACCGGCAAATAACGGCGGAAATAATAGTCGAACTACCGTATCGTGTAAATCTATTTCGGCGCCCGGAATTTTATAATTAAGTAAATGTGTAGACTGCTCAGTGTTCACTCAACACGAAAGAAAAACTCCCTAAATTACCTTTAAAAGCGTTCCCTTGATCAAACATGTTGAACAACTAATGGTTAAAGTGACATATTATTTGACTGTGAATTCGATATTAAGCAATTCCCACGCTAGTATAAAACGTATTAAACTACTATTAAAATTGCAATAACCAAACAAGCGAACATAATCCGACGTAAGCAACAGAAAATCAGAAAACACGAATTAAATGCAACCGCAAAGTTTACGTAACTGTGGCTTAGAGTAGCGTTGTGCTAAAGAGAAACGTACCGAAAACGCGAGAAACCGCAGATTAATTAGAATTAGTTAGGCGTTGCGTTTGCCTTGATTTGGTGACTCGAGATTAATTAGAGTCAGCGGTGGTGATTATACAACAAGCGACGAGAAAGTTTTCAGTCTTCCGACTGTCAGCATCGGACAAGAAAAACGTATTAGTTGGCGGTGAGAAGACGTGGCATAAATTCGAAGGCGTAAGTCAATTAAAAGTGAAAATCGATAAAATAATTAAAATGAAATTTAATGGAGTATGGGTAAAAAAGGCACACTAGACGATATATGTTTGGTTAAGCCTATTACAACACAATTCGCGGTCATGCAAGGTGATTACTACAACAGGTATCACGAAAACTGATTCATTTAACAAGTGATTAAGTAACTACCACAGGCTTACTTTTACACTGAAAAAGCATGTTTCATACATAAAAACCATATAACCCAAGGTCGTTAAATTTCCGAGGTATATACACCAATTTCTGCTAAAACGCCTTAAAATATTTACCCTGAAGGCTTGGCCTAGGAAAAATATTGCGCTTACCACAGGAAAGGGTGTCGATACTTAAATCGCTGAGTTTCATTTTAAAAATACTGCCTATACTTCAGACTTACTAGAAGGGAAACATTGTAAAACCATCACCACATCGTTACTAAACTGCATCTTGGATGTAGTTTTTAATTAAGGAACAGTTAGGGTTTGGCATACTGTAGCATCCCAGTCATGGGCTATGAATAACCGCCATGGAATTTAATTTGTATTAAAATGAGATCGGTCATACCGACCAGAAGATCTAAACCCGGGGTCAGAGGTTCGCTACCCGATACTTTATTGCGATTGTATCCCCTTGCGTGTTAACTATGGACGACTGCATGATGTTAGCGGATATATTTAGTTTAAATTGGAAAAGTTGGACAACTAGCATTGGACGTATGGCGGGTTGTGTTACACGCGCGTAAGTTTGAAAATTTACGTGTTTTGGAGCGTTGAAACGTTGAAAATGACTGTAACAATCAATTATCGCAACAGAACAGACGTGTGGCCAAATGTTTGAAGCGACCGATTTATATACCATTCCATATATGAAAAACGGATTTAGTGACGAGGATATAATGGGATCGAAACTGACCACCGTTAAAAAATCAATTATATCGTAATGCTAACCTGCCTCAAAATTGGTACAAACCCCCTGTTTATCTTATTGTTCATTAAATCACTTGTATCTTGTTGTTACCAGCAAGGACAATTCAGATTACTATTTGGCTTGGATGGACTATTTTAAACAAAGTTAGGAAACCAAAAAGTTCATGCAATGCGAGGTGTTGCTTATTCGACGACCGAAAGACATGGACCGGTGGGACGACGCGCTCGGGGTTAATGCAATGTGACGTAATATAGACTGTTGTGACGGCAACATCGCAGCTAGGACAACTGCAGATTTCCAAAGTAATCAGAAGGAAACCGCAAGTCAATTAAGAACGCTGGAAAGTGATCAAGTAAAGAGAAAATAAATTGAATGGATCGGACAACTGTCCCGAACAATATAACTTTGAAATGTGACAAAAATAGACCCGGATTTAATTTGAACGTAAATGTCTAATTATTAGACTCTAATAGTAGAGGCAAGGAGATACTTATAATATATACGGTATGCGTATAACATATTTTTGTGTCAAAAGATAAGCACTACCTACACATGCTGCACCTCGTGCCCCGCACAATCGACAACCGTACACAACTCTTATGCTGGAGTACAGTTTATACAGTGCGCTTCTATATACATTTTTACGGGGGCACTTTCGAACCCAAGATGTTCGAAAATATTTGTTTTGAAATGCTAGTCACTACGAGCATTTTTTTAGTTAGAAATTGATATGAATCAGTCCCGTTAACCATTCAGTCACACAACCGTTCGAGTGTGCGCTCACTATAACTATACCATCAACTGTCCGCTAGGGTACTAAAGCGCTCGTGTGTCCACCCATTCTTGTAGTGTAGATGTTTCATACGTGACAAATATTAAAAGTTTTAAACACATTTGGTGTTTAGATTAAACTTTAACCTATTAAAAGGTGAAAAATGAAACTAGGGGAAATCACGATAATCAATAACCCACCGTAAGAACGTTAAGTTTTTAAAACAACTGGGAATGTGATAATGAGTACGATTCACTAACCCCCTAATGACATTTGGGTTTACATAGGATTTTGAGCTAGTCTTTCCGTCGTTCCGTAAATCCATATTTTTGCCTTATTGTATTAACCTTAAGTTCAAGAACATGCAAGTTTAACGAACTCTGCTGCAAGTTCTAGTAAACAGTCGGTAAATTAGCGCTTGTTGAGAACTGAATGGTTAGCGCGACCGATTGATGTACAGGTTTATGTACAAATACGTTATTGGAACCGGCCCATCGAGGGCTCGAAATTTAGCCCGACAAAAAAAATAGCGATCGCAGCACAGCACGGGTCAACGGCTTTGTTTTGAAAAATCGAGTGACGTGTCGGAATCAGCGTAGCGGAATGAATATGGTGCAACAAGCAGCGACAAACGACGAGCATTAAATCGATAACACAAGGGCCGTATTTGGTGAACCTGGCTGTTCGGAAGTGTTTTGCAAGCGCTGTGTGGTTGTCGATTGGAAAAAATGTGTACCTGGCTGAATCTATATATAGCATCGGGTTTGGTTTAATTCAAAAGAGCAATATTTCGTCCTTAAACCACACCAATAAAGTGCCAGGTTCTGTCAGAACTAACAGACTGCGGTGGGGGAACAGCATTATCAAGGGCGCTGCAAATTCTGCAAACTATTGATTGCCTCGCAAAATTGTGGTTGGTTGTGATTGAATGGTTAACGCAAAAATAAAGCATACTACCATTATGGTGAATAACATAAAAAGCGGGCCAAGCAAAAGTGCTCATCTAAATTAGGTTTAGTTTATATTTTTGGTTTTTATTTACATAATTATACAAGATAATACTTTATGTATGTCCTTGTTGGTGTACGTACAGTAAAAAACGTATACTCTAGAGACGTTTAATAGATGGCAATAAAATATGGTAAAATAAAAATGGTCTTGGCAAAAAAAACTTTGCACAACTTCAATTAATGCAACTTAGTAGGGTAAAACCTAGAAAAATAGAGAGTAAAGCAAGACGCACAGTGCCTATATATTTCAATTTTAACATATTTGCAAAAAAACGTACTGTTGGAAGGAACGTACGAAGCTCAACGAAAGGAAACAGGATTCGCATTTAATCTTTAAACATGTTCGGATAAGCTCTAGAATTTGGACGAAAGTCGGTGATTAATTAATTTGCCCAGCTACAATATTGCTGAAGTAACTGACGGGTGATTTGGGGGTAAACTGCGTATTTAAAAAAAACTGCTTATCAAGTACATTTAGGTGGTTTTCGGAGACCAAACAATTAACAATGCAATTATGAAGTTTACCATAGAATGGGTGTGATCGGCGGAATTTGTATTGTTTTAGAAGCAGAGATTAACGCGCCGGACATTTCGCTGCAGATTTCGCACATAGTGGCTTAAAAAGACGCGGCTCGCGTTTATTTTCGTTTTGTAAAGATGCTGCGGCTTAGCTGGGCAGCAAAGCGGTGAACCTGAACGTCAAGGCTTAATCCCTGGTCTAATCTTGTTTCGTGGCCGGGCATCAAGAGCAGTGGCCGCGGAACTAAGGCTTTGCAGTGAGATACGGTCGCGTTTGAAGGATTAGAACGCGTTTAACCTGGAAAATTGGCTCAGAGTGTACGGAAGTACTTTAAGCAGATTATAAAGGCAATGCTGCACAATCTGGCAGCTGTTTCTTTCGCCTGTCCTGCATTGAGCAGCGATTTTAAAACAAACGACGCTATATTACACTGATCAAATGGTGGCGATTAAACATTAAAAATGTATATCAATAGCGAGCCGATTCGGAACTACATGTAAAGGTATCGCGGTGATATAATTAAGCATTCAGCGGAAACAATACACGCCGCAACTGTGCAATAAAATTGATTAAACATATTTATTGAGGAATGGCGTGAACTGACAGACACAGGCTTTAACTAAGAATGTATGTGGTGGGGCTTTCACCGTGTTTAACTTCAGCTCGCAAATTGCTTGCTAAACCGGCCGAAAATTACATTAAACAAAGATTGTTGAAACGGTTATCGTTGCCTGTTTAGTAAGCGTGGGGCGGTGGAAAGGTTTTAATTATCTGTATTTTAACGTTTTTGTATCAGGTTTCAGTCGGTGGGTTTGGCCGCACCCCGACCAGAAGTATAAACAAAACGGAAAAGCATTCCACGGCGCTCCTATCACAGTCTGTCGGGACTGGGTTTGGTTTGGAATCCTAGGTGGAAACCACGTTTCGGGGAAAATCACTCGGGTCAAATGCGACAAGGCGACCGGCGTCGGGGCACAGTGCAAAGCTATTAATCTTGGGCGTACAAAGACAGCCAAACGTGTTTTGGCGCTACCCGAATTCATATTCACTTGAGCGTGGCGTATGGTCCACCCACAGGGGGGCTGTTAAACGCAAAAAAGAGGAAATAGTACAAAACAGAAACAATCGTGCGTCGCATCGTTTGCACACTGTACTCAATGGGTTTCGACAAGTTGGAACGATGCGTCATAATACAGCACCGTCCTGCAGTGTACATAAGTATACAGCGTCCAGGGCGGGGTCGGGGCGATTGTTGTATTTGAATTCGCGCTTTGACGTGTCATACTACATATCGACATCCGCTAAAATCACACACCGAGGGTATACATTGAACGGTCGCGTTAAATAAACCGAATTGCTACGGCGCCGGCTTTTATTAATACAAGTGGCGGTTATTGGCGTAAGTAAAACTGGACGTTTTATTATTATACCAACACAAAACGTGTCGAAAGCTATGACAAAGCAAACGGTTGCACAAACAACACGGTGAAGGGTGGGAAAACAGTAAACGCTGGATGGGAAAACAAGTATGCTGGTGATGTATCGGCCGTGATTTCGATTGGTTCTCCAACGGCGTTTTACACTTTCGGGCAATCAACCTCCACTTAGTGAAGCACAATACGACGCAGCGTGATACGGAGCGAGGGAAGCTGCGGTTTGGGAGGCATTAACCTCCATAGAGACGGGAGCGTTTTGGAAGGGCTCGATTTTTCGCGCTGTTAATTCCATTGTCCGTGAAGCCCGAACGGGTCAGCGTGCGCATCGTACATCGTAAACCAGCGTCGGCAGAATATCGTTATTTTCGGTAAATCGATATGTTTTGCTGTTCCCAGCGATAAACCGCTCGTATTTGCACGACGTACAACAAAATGTTCTTGATTTTATGATTTTAAATTGTTAACTTTATTTTATACCAACTCATTTATCGTCGTTTTCGGTATTTTTCGTCGCGAATTGAACGATGATCGTTGAAAATATATATTCAGAAACGAAAAACCGGTTAATCTTAAAAAGCTTTAAATGTACATACTTAGATATAGATAAGACAGAAACAGCAACTGTCTTACACATACATACGATTATACGTACCGACGGAAAGCATTATAATCCACGCTTCACAATGGTGATGTAGTTTAAGTACTAGGCCTTCATTTAAAAACTAGCAAAATGAAAAAAAACATGTAGGTTTATATACGTGGAAGATTACAAAGTACCGTCAACAACAGCTATAATTGGATCATTTTTTAGAAATTGGGTGTGAGATTCTTGTGAGTGAACGCAAAGGGATTGACAAATTAGATTATTATCCAATAGTCTAATACCGATCTAAACCGCAGCGGGCGATAAATACGCAGACAATTTTGTAATTTGAAAAGAAGACATACGAAACTTATGGGAAAATAAATCACAACATAAAGCTTAACGCATTTCTTTAAACGTGATTATAGTATTGTATGGTAAACAATAATAATTTTTAACCGTTGGCATTTTTGGAGAAAATCGAAAAACATATCATGTATCTATTTTTTGTGAAAAACAATTGTAAGACTTTTACTGAATCCGTCCCACACTTTTACTGAAATTTGTGAATTTACTTACGGTTTATTTAAAATCTTACCTTATATTGACCCACTGACGTTTTATTCTTTATTGGCGGCCTATCTTTATTGAAAACAGCATACCAGACACATTTTCATGCACAAAATGCGCAGTGGCACTGGATCAAACGAAGCATAATTAAAGAGTATTTAAAAATGACAGATAAATCATGACAAACAATGTATAAGTAAAGATAAAATAAGTTCATAGTGATAAGCTTGCAGCAAACATGCCAAAAAGACGTTAAAGTTGCGCTGACGGACTGTCATACAACAAACGATTATGGAGCACTCAAATCAATAAATCGATCACTCAACTACATTAATACAACGTTTTATCACGACTAGCGGCAACCATTATATATACTTTCAATAAGGTGCCTTTTTTGGGAAAAATTCACCTAAAAATAACTTTCTGGAATTGTATTGAGGTTCGAACCCGCAAGCGGCAAAAAATGACAGTGCCAAACCTGAAAGTGGCAGACGGTAGGTGGCCGAGATCAGGTGCAAATGAAGGTAAAGGAAGCGGTCGAGGTTCAATATGCTAACGAGTATCCGGAAACTTGACATATCACTTATGCTTGCTGATGTTGCGAAATCAAGTCTGACTTACGAGTTTTTATGCGGTAATGCTAGCCACTAATGTACAAATAAGCTATTTCGAATTAAGAAAACTACCCATACGAAAGAACTAACTTACGCCGCTAGCTATAATCCAAACCTCAAAGCAGTTAGGGTAAGTTTATAAATAATCAAAATTTTGCATTTCTGTCCTTTTAAACATAATGCTGTTATAAAGTTGGGTTATGTTTAGGCATTAGAACAAGTTGGGTCTTTTAGTAGTACCCGTAAGCTAAGTGTTTTCCCGTTCACTGATACGGTGTTAATCTTTCAAATCAACAAACAAACAGCACTTGACCCGTGAAATAGGAAAAATAATGGCGCCATTTGGCTAGCGATCTGAAAAGCAAAAATACACGAGAGTAATTAGCAAAACGCGTTGTTTAACCTTGAACTACCTGGCAAGCTCTGAATTCGGTTTCCTCGGCGTCATCTATACCTCTCTGAGACTGTTACTGGTGTGGTTAGTTAACTGGTGGTTAGTACTGCTCGCCACAAACCCTGATCTACACGCACTGTATACGAAGCTATTGAAGCCGTCAGTGTGAGATATGGCGGCTGATAGTCGGATTTGAACACAAACCATACACGCTGCTGCACTTAGCGATCGAGTGACTACTTCTCGCCTGTAGTAGGGAAGAGAGAAATGCGGTGAGATTTACGATCGGCGGTAAAATCGACGGACGATCGTTCCAGAGGCAACGACTAATTGGTGATTGTTCCGCCACTCCGGACGACAAAAGACCGATAATGGAAGGTAGCAACAGAGAACTAAGCAAATAATCCATCGACAGCAAATCATCGGTGATAGAGTCACCTATTCAACCGCACCGGAATACGGTTACTACGGGATCAAACAGCCGGCAGCTATGATACGCGTAAAAGCCGTAAAATACGCGACTGAAAGACAAATAATAAAAATCGCGGCCGCAATAAAATAAAAGCAAACGTGTCGGGAGCGAAATTGCGGCGCTTTTTAATCCACGTCGGAACGAATAAAATCCACTTTCACATATCATTACAATTACAAATCGTTTAAACTCGGAACAGTTGCGAAATTTCTAATTGTGGCTTGCGATTGTAGCATTACTGCTGGTATATGGGAGATTGCAAAGTTCCAGTGTATGTGCTGTCATTGCACCGAAATAAGGCTGACGAAATGCATAAGATAAAAGCAACAGAACGAGAATGCGACAATGAACGAGGCCATCACCCTTCTTAACCAATTCACACAAGAAGCGAATACCTATAGTAGTATTTTCATAAACTCGCCATTTGCTACTTTTACTATCAATTGCTGCCATCCATCTAGACTAACAAGGCTGACATGCAAATTAGATTACCTAAACAAAACATCGATTTTTGCAAAACGCAAGTGCATTTTTAATGGAAAATAAGTCGATTTATTATTATTACAGATACTGTTGTCCATTCTAGGAAGATTCACACCGAAAATGATTCTGAATTAAAGTCTTGAGTATTATATTAAAGTCTTGAGTATTAAATATACTAACACATTTTAGCACTCATAGTCGAGCAAAATAAGTAGTTTTTAAATTATATATATAATCAGCAAAAAGTACCAAAAGTGATAAAATTCAAAGCTTATTTAAGTTTTCAGTTAAGAGAGCTTTTGAGTATGAATATATCGAAATTATTTCAATAAACAAATATGCAATATTATTTTTTTGAAGAATGAAATCAACTCTAATTGTTGACTGCACTGTCAGTATGTTACGAAGCTGTCTAAAAAATGCTAGATATGAAATTATTGATTATGGAAAAGTTTCAGAATATAAACTGATTCGGATAGGGCCATTCCTAATTAGATACATAATCTATATAAAATCTCGTTTATATCGGTCATTCATTGTGGTGATATAAAAGCTCTAATCTGTAAACCACGTGGCAAGGATTATGTCACTTCCGGGTGTGACGTATAATAACCTTGAAATGGCGCTTTGATTCAAAGAACGCGACCGAGCAGTGAAAAGGTCGGGATTTTCAATTTAAAGGAGATTTAAAGTCGTTATGAGATTAACGTTACACAAAATCCATTTCTTTGAGTACATTTGTAAAGAAGCTATTACGTTGTGTATTCTGAATGGACCAAATATATTAGCCTTTCAGAGTTTCAGCGCTTTAAAATACATTTTGAAATGCACCGGCTTGACTTTTTAGGATGAGGCGCCTTGGAATTATATGTTGGAATACAAAACATGTTGATAGTATCTGAGGTACATTGTACGTACAAACACCCGAACAATGTAACACTGACAAGTTGTGTAAGTTGACCGAGTGACATATCCACCGGTACAGGTAGTGAAAACAAAAGAGCGCGCTTATGAAACCAAATACAGTATTGTGATATATTCGAGCGATGTAATACACCTGTAAAATCACAACCAAAGCATACACGTCGGAACACAATGCATTGAATTATGAGATATGCAGAGCAAAAACTGTAATTCTAAAATTAAAATATAGTTTTATATATTAATAGTTATGGAATAATTATACATTCTCAACCGTCTCAACGTAAGAAGTGCCGTATTGGCTTTATGTTTAGCTAAAATGTAAAACCTTTGTAATACCGTACTAATGGTACTTAAAAAAAACTCTTTATAAGCACCGTAGTAACATGTATAAAAATTGTCAAAACTGTATCAAAAACCAACACTTCAAACGCACTAAATAGTTTTTCCCATGTTCTCTTAACGGCGTGCGGGTGCTTGGGCAAAAAGAGGCTACTTGAATAAGAGCAAAGCGACGACTCTTCAATGAGATTTCCTGGCAAACTACTTAATGGTTGAAATAAAACTACATGCTTTGTTTAGCCTTCATAACGTCCATATAATTTAAACGGATCCTCACTTGATTAAATAAAGGCATACATACCGAGTTATAACTTAATTTATAAATGGTCTAATATTTTTAAACCGTTAAAGACTAGAGATAATGATGTAACTGCATAGACGGGTAACACTAAAACTCAGTTAACATGCTAGAAAAACAAGCGATTAGGCTGATATAACACTATCTCATCAATGTCAGAAACTGGTAAATCGAGACACTACATCTGGCGATGGACCAAGATAGAAGTGTTGCGATCGGACTGTTTCCATGGGCGGCTCGTGTCGCTGAAGTGTCTCTCTCGCTTGCTAACGATGAACACTTGGTTTTACGTTAGTTCTAAACCAACTTTGTTACAGCGAGAGCTCTTGAAAACGTTACACTAAAAACTGGACATTGTTGCAAGAAGCGCTGACGGTTAATTCCACAGTAACTGATAAACAGACACCAGGCTTGACAGGTACTTCAGATGGTCACTTTAAATTCATTCTGCCACTTTGGATGGTACATCCGTTTAGCGATGCTGGCTAGAGGCATAGATGCCTACTTCATACATATTTCCATCTACTGAAGGCGGCAATGCACTGGAATTGCGAAGCATATAGAGCATGACCTATAATTGCATCAACCGTGATCAAAACACAAAAGACCCACGGCCCCTAGCGCGCCAATAAAACGCAGTCAGCCGGGCAAAATGACCGTTGGCTCCCAGCTAAGATACCGGAATGTCATAAGAATAATCGCTTTAGGATTTATGGGAAAGCAAACGCACGGTTATCGCAGTTACGTGGTTGACGGCTGAGCAAATGATGACTGATGCCGTAAAACAAAATGTGGGACACACTTTCATTGCTGAGTGATATCCCAATCTAATTTTTATGACAATCTTTTAATTTTGGGTCAGCGCTACTATACAAACTATTACCAAACCTGAAGATAAACTAAACTTATTAAAAACCAAATTACAATAATGCGAGTCATACGAATGAGTCATTTGACAACGTTATCTGGTTAAAATTAGACGCCAAAATTTTAAAATTCCTGATCTGTTTGCTACCTGGCTATAACGAGCCGGGTCTGTTTATGATTCTTTACCAGAGATCGCCTGACGCTAATACCAGAGGAAATATTCCAGCTGTCAGCAGTCCCAGCGGCTTTGCGGCGGCGAGTTAATAGTCTGAGCTATCCCGAATCACGCAAAAGTGAACTTGATGCCGCGACAGCCCCACCCACGTCATCTGATAAGAATTTCAGCTAAAAACAAAGACGTCACTCAAGGTTAACGCCACGCGCCTTTGGAACGCTCATAATGGTCTAATTGCATGTGCTGCTGGGCTTTTCACTCTCGAACCTTTTCACAATATGTTCAATTAAACGGTTATAGTCTTTTAAAACATAGACGAGAATCTGCTTTCACTTATGTTTAAAGTCCCGACTAACTGTTCAAGTCAAGGTACTTTTGTAGGCTTTTAGGTGTGGGTCTTACGAATTTAATTTTACGTTGTGGTACACATTTTAACAAAAAGGTGGAGGTGTATTAAAAAATTAAAATTAAAAATATACAACTTATTGTTATTCAAAACGACTCAAGGTTGTTTTGCAATGAAAGACGTTCATGAAATTCACAATAAACACGAGTTTAGTCACCCATGTAATTTGATAAGTCGCTATGGTATCGAAGGAACTGTTTAGGTTTAAATTTCTATATTGTCGCGACTCGCGACAATAATATAAATCAAAATACAGCTATTTAAAAGTTATTTTTAAAGATTTACAAAGTCGCCGAAAATTACATCCCTCGCCGCTTGCCGTAACACAAACTTTATACTGATTGCTCTTAGATTTGCATTCTTTAACATTTATACTTAAAATCAGCATTCTAACTAATATACTTAAAAAAGATAATAAACGTACGTTTGAGCACACTCTTTCACCGCACGAATTTAACGCAAACCAGAAGAAAATCTCCACATTATTCCGAACAATATATATATATTTTGATTCAAGTGTGTCGAATATTCATTTTAACGCGGTCGAAGAGTCGCAACCTTGAAATCGATGCGGTTTTCTCTTGGTCATGCTAGTTGAACTTTCTTATTATTAAAACTGACAACACAGTAATACAATATACCAGGGCTTCCAAGGCTAAAGCTTACCGATTTCAAGCGTGGTATGGGGCGGGCTCGACATGCTAGAGTTTGTCAAGGGACTTAAATTTCAAGGCTATCATATAGTTGTGTATGAAATTACTCATCTACTTTTTGACCGAAGTATATTGCGACTGGTGTCGCTTTACAAGTAAATTTTAAAAAGCCTATTTAAGTAAGGTACGCAGTATGAGTAATATCGCCAAAAAGCAACTACCACATTTTACAACAAAAATCACTTTTGGATAGGCTACGTATTATAAACTGTACCTGCCAAAGACGGAATAAAGTTAGACTTTCACCACTATGTTTGTAGTAAGTATAAGTTGACGTATTTCTGATATTCTTCACGCGACTTTGAACTAGCAATTCTTAATCTTTATTTGCTGTAACTTACAGAAATAAACTAGACTTTCAAGCAAAACAACTTTTGACGGTTTACACACCAAATCCTTTCCTTTGTAATAACTAAATGGCCACAAGTATCAACAAAATGTATGTTCTTCCATTGACTGTTCTATACGTTGTGTCACATAGAAAACCTTCAACGTTTGCTAAGTAAAAGTATAAAACCCGTTCTAACCTGAAGTAAATTGACAGTACAGTGAACAAAATGTGTAACTCTAAAGCTTTTACTCCACGCTTTGACCTTTAGTAACTTACTGTCACTGTGACGCAACAAAGCTTATGTGCGTGGACCCACAAAATCTGCGTTGAATTTTTGATCAAGTAATGGAAAACTACATGCAGAAGATGTAATTAAAATAGCTAGGGATTATACTGATCCAGTATGCCGATTTCTTCCCAGATCACGAAATGACAAATAAAAAAGAAAAAATATATACGCACCGATTACTATTTTCTTGCTGTTTTTGTTGTTAAAATGACCTTTTTTTACAGTCGTTATGCATCAACGCACAAGGGTTATATTGAAAACACGTGCTCGCCGACAGAAGAAGTTAGAGATTATGATTTTTTATTAGATCACATGTTAGCGTGTGTTAGGAAATAGGCCTAGTATAAATTTCGGTAAATTGTTTGTTTGTAAAATCAATATTTTGGTGGTGCACAAAAAAATCGCAGTTTTTATCTAGTTCTCCTTTAGTTCTCTTTAAGCTTATATCTTCAAAATTATCAGGTCTAGTTTAGTTAATGACTGATATTAATGGGTTGTGTGCGTAAAGAAGGGAAATAAAACACTTAAATTACTTAAATTACAAAACAAAGTTCTCTTTAATACAATCATGTGTTTTTAGTATATGATTTCATGACCGACTTTTCTTCAATTATACCGACCCGCAAGCAAAAAAGATTGAATAAAACTGATCTAAACAAATGTTTTTTTGTTTACTCTCGTAAGACACATATCCAAAACAAAGCGGTGATTACGAGTGATATTGCCCGTACACTAATTACAACAATCGGTGCCGTGCTTTGTTTCCCGTTCGCGCTGTCGAATTTCTCACGGGCTACCAAGTCATAAAAAACGATCAGTTGCAATTGCGTTTTACCGCATGATTCGTCAAAAAACGAAGGTAGGCCTATACTGTTCTTGATTTTCTTTGTAACTGGTAATTTTGTTAAACCGAATTATTTTGCTCGGGTTAAAGGAGACTTCAATACATTTATCTAAAATCGTATCTTATTCAATGTATCATAAAATGACCTTTTTAGATTTTTAAATTTAAAATTTTTTTTGTAATAGTGGAGAAGTGCTGTGCGAAATAAATGTGTTTATTGTAAATCTCTTAGATGGTTTGTTGGGAAAATTTGCTGATATACGAAGGGTTATCAGCTAAAGATTATTAACTAAAAAATAGAGGTTTTTAGTTTAGGTTGCAGATCCAAGATTCAATTTAAAATTGTTTAAAAAAATCTAAGACTTTCTGTGTCAGAATTTTGAGTGACAGCCCTTGGTAAGGTCGTGTGATGTTTATGTACTTGGCCAATCTTCGAATCATTACCTGTTTCAAGTTTTTCAAGTTTATTTTTTATTTATGCTGACATCACATTTTTACAAACAACAACAATATATACAGTAATGTACAGCAAAGGATGCAGCGACAGACCAAATAGTCACCAGTCAGCTGCACCCTTTGTGTTTAGTTAGATGCATAAATTAAAAGAAAAAAAGAAACCTGTCGACGTGTCTGTTAATAGACACTAATTTCAAATTGGAAAATAACTGGTGATGTGGTTTGTGGCGGTCCGAAGTTTTGATTATGTGATGTTCTTGTTACCAATTACGTTAAATGTGAGGCATGTTATTTAATTAGGATGCAAACGACCTAACAGCGAGGTCGAACCAACAGCGTCATCTGGCGGTAAAGACAATTATTTCGCAGAATTTTTAATGTTCGAACATGACTTTGTAAACACAAAATACATTTTACTTTTAATAAAATGTTACACTTACACCAACGATTTACAACAAAAACAAATAAGTATGAACCCACATTAGAGAATACAATTAAAATACAAAAATTATTACATGAGAGACCGGTACATTTCCAACTAAATCATACGTTGAAGACCAACATCATATGTTGAAAATTCTAACGGGATATTGCTAAAATCGGGATTTATGCATTTTGAATTATCACAGCTAATGTAAAACGCCGAGAATGTAATACGACTTTATCACAGCACATTTCGAAAGTTATCGATGCAGTGTTTTTAACAAACATTTAAATCCATAATAAGAAGATCACGTGTTTCTTTCTTTTTACATTTGTCAAACGAAAAAGTTGTCCAAGTCAAAGTGAATTTATTTTGCTGTGCAAAAGTAAACTTTGTTGGCGTGATGAAATGATAGAGATGTCGAGTGGTCAATCTGCAGAAAAAGGAATTCGTTAAGTTAAATTGACTATACTAATATTTCCATCAAAGAGTAAGTTTACTGCAAACAACATTACACGCACGTAAAATTTAAAGTTTAACTTCACTAATAAGGTACAAATATTGCGTACACAAATCCATATATTTCAATCGCTATTCAGCTGAGGATTTCACAAAGTGATACAGTCGATAAACGAGTATTCCGCTGCACCATGCAGTTCCATATTGTCAATCGTCATCGCCATTACTGGATCACGTGGGCAAACGCATAGCTGAGTGACGTCATAGATTTCCGATTGTTCAAGAACACGAGGCCAGATCATTGGACTCATGATCTGTCCACTGTGGAAATAAAAACGTAAGTGACAATATTTTAACAATCGATAATTAATATACAATGTCTAATGCAGGCAGGTGACCGCCACAATATATATACAAATTAAGGATTTATTTCTTAATGTAAAACAACCAACCTGAATGATTGAGAAGCATCCAAACCACCCGCATTAACCTGGTCCTGTTCTTGGCCTAATATCAAGGATCCTCCACCTCGCAATATCCCACAACTGTACGTTAAACTCCCTATGCTGGTACCATTGATGTACATTCCAATTTGTGATGTTTGTGTTAAAAACCAAAGGCACATATGTGTCTGTAAAACATTTACAATCGATAAAGCATATTGCATTGAAATCACCACATTGTTTGTTTAAAATTGAAAGTGTACCGCGCGATTTTCAATCCCTGTCACGCATAATATTGGAGCTTTTGAAGTGACTGGTTATGGGATTTCTCAGATAACTTGTGCACTGTGTTTTTTATTACATTTTATAAGCCCACTGTGTAAAATATTGAAGAAAATGCTGGAATTGGGCAGTTTTCGTATTTAGTCCTATTGTGATATACTGGTGTAGTGTATATCCTTCGAAGAGACGTAACAAAGCATTTCGTAAATAATAGATAAACCAGTAAAACACGGCCATTATTAATATAATAAAAAATGATTTTCATTTAAACTGAGCACAAATTTTTTATACTGGTAAGACTTAATTTTGTGATCAAATTATCAATGTTTTTTTTTAAGTTTTTGCTCTTACCCATTTGTTGGCCATATCCGGGATTGAAAATAACTTTATTCTGTTATGACCCACGTAGAAGTCGATTTGTGTTGAACCTTTTAGCATGATCAACATTTCATTATGCCGGGCACTGGTTGCGTAGCTCAGCAAAGTGTCGTCGCTGAAGCTACAGGTTCGAAACCACACGCAAACAGTGGCAGCAGAGAGGTCAGGCACAGTTAAACGATACCGAACGTAATCCGTCACTTGATCAGCACGAGGGAAATTGTATACTTCGTTCGGACAACCTTTGGAAGAAATGGAATATTTAAAAACGTAATAATATTAATTATATTAAACAAGATCAACCGATGTTGTAACTCTGTGGAATAGTGTTTATTGTATTACTTGAACCATTTCAAAACAAAGCATCAATGCGTATTCTTTTAACACATGACTATAAATAAATAACGCAACGCTCCTATTTTCTGCGTGTTAGCGTCAGAATACCACATCGCTTTCTTGATCTTAAACTTAAATTCGGGTCCTAAGTTTTGCTTACTTGTAAATAAATAGCATATAATTTAGATTTTAATCATATATATTTACTTTTAGGAAACTGTACTTTTATTTCGAGAATATAGGTAGTTTTATCTTGAGAAAGTGTCTAATTTTTAAATTGAATCTTAATTTGTGCCAACATCTTAGATTTTCAAACTATTACAATACTTACGACAAAAAATCAATTTGTGTTTCATTTTTAAGAAATCTATGCGTCACCGTTGGTCAGGTCGCTAAAATATTTTTCTGCTGAAGATATTAACCGAAAGAAAATCATTTTTAATAAAATATAGATTTTAAAATGTAGACATACTTTTTGAAAATATAACAACATAAAAGTTCTTCAGAACGGCAACTAAAATCTAATAAAACTGTACTATAACCTTCAAAATATAACACCCAATGGAAAACAAGATGAGCTTGCCAGCCTGTGGATTGGTCAGTACGCTCCAGTTTGACCCAAAACCCAGTGGAATCAATATCACCCACTGTCACTGGCAACATTTATGCACATTTGATAACTTATAAACTCCATTTTGGTCGGAGAATCCGAATTCGAATGAATATCAGTTTGTCCCTGCTGAGGTGTAATTTCTGCCATAGAAAAGGACTTTAAAATAACATAATATATTCTTATAAAAAAGGCTTACCTGAAACAGCAATGTCTGATCCACAAAAAAATAGCAAGATAGCGAAGAAATGCATATTTAGTTGAGAATTAAACAATATTAAACGTGAACTGTAAACTAGGATTCTTATTTTATTTCCCGTACAACTACGATACTTTACTAAATACAAGTTTGATTAAATAAATAACTTCTAGAGAAAAGCTGCTGATGTACCGTAACTAACCACGGCTATTGGCATAAACACTTCTCTCCTGTGACGCTTCAATCAAAATAGCTAACTCCCGATTATTAGTTGGAAAGTTTTAACTTAGCACTCGCGGTGTCAACAGAAATGCTGCGGATGTTGGTGATGTCATTTACTACACCATTGCATTTACGTCAGTAAGATAGGACGAACAAGTTACAAGTTTACTTGATTGAACTAAGAGTATGTTTTTAATCTGATATATTTTATTACATTAAAGAAAAATCTTTGATTTATATTATATTAATTGTATTATCCAGCCTTATATCGGATATAAAGTTGAAATGCACTTTCCAGAAGGACTCGACCACAGTAAATTGCTGTCGTTTAAAACGTTGACACGGCATTTGTGGTAAACCATGATCAAGAAAACAAACCATCACTTGTTGGCTGATATTTACTGTTAATGCGAGAGTTTTTTGTTGATTTAGATTATTATATCCAGTTTCCTGTGACGTCATTATTTTCTCATATTTGCCTTTTTATCCTTTGTTCACTTTATTTTTTGAACACGTGTAAGGCGTGGCTTTAGTTTATTACTTTAGTATTTTTGGTAACCTTTTTATTTGCACCTTAGAGTCTGTGCTGGCAAAGAGACGCGTTGTATAGACAAATCGGTTGTATTAAAAGAGTAAATGAACAATCGGTAATGAACGGATTGATATCACTAATCCCCAAACTCAGGTATTTAATTTATATTTTTCTGTGTTTATTATTTATTGTTTCGTATTTTTTACATTATGTTCATTATTTTCAGTTACCGCATTTAAATAAATTTCGGTGGAGAAGAGCGCGTAACTGCAAAGGGGCAATAGGCAAATTTAAAACTTGAACTTACAGTCACTGAAAAAATACAATTGTTCAGAAAATCTTTGTCCGATAAATCTCGCGAGGTCGGAGATACTGAACGATTACTGTAGGCAATTATTCTTGTCAGCAAGCAAAGGCTGCCACAAGTCTATTGAATTTGGGAAGTGTAATAGACTGTACAGGCTGAAAATCATTGCAATGCATTTATTTAAAACAATTGGTCTTAAAAGCATTGACTCTGTTTCGAATAAAATCACAGCAATTAGTGTTGTTGTGAAATTTTCACTTCATTCAATGTCTTTTGTTTTAGATACTTCAAATAACTATAGTTTAAATTTTAAACCGAGTCGTACAATCGCTAACAATTGCAAAATAAATTGCTCAACGAAAACGCTAGGTCCTTGAAAATCCTGGGCGGGCAGAGAGGCTTGCAATAAAAAATATAATTTTCTGAGTGTTTTGTACTTGTACACTGCATGTACAAGCAGCAGGCTGCGCATTTTTTATTTGTACGACACGTTAGCCTGGTGGTTAAGTGTATATAGCTTTTCAGCCTAAGAATGGCAGATACGGAACTGTTAGCTCGCTAGTTAGTTGTGTCTTTGAGCAAAACACTTATCTGCCCTTCCCCGAACCCAGCGGATTAACGGGTTCTGCTAAATTGAAGGAACGTGTGAATCATAACACACTGCAATAGCTCTGTAAACCCGAGGATATACGCAAGATGGTCAGACGATTGTTGTCTAAACCTTCTTGGTTTTCCCATTCCCGGGAATAAACATGAATATCCTATCTTATGCTTATTCGTACCAAATCGGGAAACAATAAATCCAAAGATTCGGTGTCACCAAGAGCGATGCTTTACCAACAAAACTAATAATCTGACATACCACGATCGATTGCGTTCTTGCCTGCAAAATTCATATTTAATTCTGTTACACTTTTACGGGGGTTCTCGATAACCTGTAGTTAGCAGCTTTTAACGTTTTATATAAAACGCTTGTATTGACTAAAGATGGCGTATAACCAATTAAGACCTCTATGAACGGCAGGAATGTGACGAGTGGTACCCCCCATGAGTCATCGTTTTTAAACGAGTGTTTTGCTGAGTAACAATGATGGTGATTTCCCAATGTTTGTTTGGCTGAAAGCAGCATGTGCTATAGGCTGCGCGCCGGTGTTCTCGTTTAGTTGAAAAGTTTTTTAATCGTGGAGCAGTGCTTTGTAAAATAAAGGTGTTAAATGTGCATATGCTAGCTGTTTTGTTGGAAAAAGTTGCCGATGTACGAAGGGGTATGGGCTCAAAATTTTTAAACAAAATTTTGTAGGTTTTTGAGTTTAGGTTGCAGATCCAAGCTTCAATTTTAAATTGTGAAAAAAATCTAGGACTTCCTATGTCAGGATTTTGAGTGACATTCGTTTTTGTGAGGTCAGTTTGCATTGAAGAGATAGGGAAAATAATTAGTTGAAAGCCTCCTAAAGCGGCATAAAAACACAACTTCTCTGATACATAATGCAACAGGTCATATAAAATTAAATAGGCCGTAAAATCGAACGGATTTTGGCTGGAAAAAATAAAGATATAAGCGACAGGTAATTATTATTAAGAGTTGGTTACGAGGCCATCATAAAGCAATCAATGCAGGCACCAAAACCAAGCACCCAGATAAAACATTGTAACACTTGCACCGTTTGACAGTTTTGTAAAGCGATTGTTGACCCTCTGTAAGTGCACCGTTTGTCGGTGTGGGGTAGATAAGCGCTCGAAGCAGCACGCGTGGTCGAGTGCACTGCCTCGAATCCGACTCCAAGGACGAATACACACTAGTTTAAACGTAGCTTGTTTATTGTCAAAACGTTGTCAATGAAACACACGAATATTTCAATGCACTTAACTCGTGAGCGATTCGCTGCGAATCGCGTCCAAATAACAGCGCGACGCGGATGATAGACAGATCGCTTTACTTGGTTCATGTGGCTTACCAACCGATTCTTGTTTTACCCGACAACTGCGACTTTTGTCTTGGTCTTTCCGTGACTTAACTTGTGACTTAGAACCCATAACAGGCTCGTCACCAGGGCCGATTTTAGTATAAGAGTAGGTATATGTATCGGTCGAGCTAACCATTCGGCCACACAACCGTACTTCTGTGACTTAACTGTGCGACTTTACGGAGAAGTCGAACCAACAGCGTCATCTTGCGGTAAAGAAAACTATTAAAAAAAATGGCAGAATCATCAGTTTTTTAACATGAATTTGCAAACACAAAATTACATTTTATTTATTTTTAATGAAATGTTACTCTTACACAAACGATTTACAACAAAAACAAATAAGTATGGACCCACATTACGAATACAATTAAAATACAAAAATTATTACATGAGAGACCGGTACATTTCCAACTAAGTCATACGTTGACGACCAACATCATATGTTGAAAATTATAACGAGATATTGCTAAAATCGATTTTTATGCATTTTAAATTATAACAGCACTTTAGATTTATTACAAGAAATCCGTAAAAGTTATACGATTTTATCGCAGCACATTTCGAAAGTTAACGACGCAGTTTTTTTTAACAAACATTTAATTCCATAATAAGCTGGTTACGTGTTTCGTTGTTATTACATGTGCAAGCCAAAGTAGATTTATTTTTCTGTGCAAAATTAAACTTTGTTGGCGTAATGAAATGATAAAGAAGTCGAGTGGTCAATCTGCAGAAATAGGAGTTCGTTAAGTTAAATTGTCTTTACTAATATTTCTATCAAAGAATAAGTTTACTGCAAACAAGAATACATAGACGTGAAATTTAAAGTTTTACTTTAATAATGATGAACAAACATCGCGTACACAAACCGATATGTTCCCAAAACCTCTTCAGCTGGGAATTTCACAAAGTAATGCAGTCGATAAACGAGTATTCCGCTGCTCCATGCAGTTCCATATTGTCAATCGTCATCGCCATTACTGGATCACGTGGGCAAACGCATAGCTGCATGATGTCATCGATCTCCGATTGGTTAAGAACACGAGGCCAGATCATTGGACTCATGATCTGTCCCCTGTGAAAAAAGGTAAGTGACAATAATTTGACAATCGATAATTAAGATACAATGTCTAATGCAGGCAGGTGACCGCCACAATATATATATATATACATATTAAGGACCAATTTCTTGATTTAAAACAACCAACCTGAATGATTGTGAAGCTTGAAAACCACCTGCGTTAACTCGGTCCTGATCTTGCCCGAATATCATCGATCCTCCACCTCGTATTACCCCACCATTGTACGGGAGACTGTCTACGCTGGTACCATTGATGTACATTCCAACTTGCTTTGTTTGTGTTGAAAACCAAACGCACATGTGAGTCTGAGAAACAATTACAATTAATAAAGCATGTTGCATTGAAATCACCACATCGTTTGTTTAAAATTGAAAGTATATCGCGCGTTTTTTTCTTATACATGCCTCTCATAACATTTTAGAGTTTTTGAAGTGACTGGTTGTCAGATTTCGCAGATAACTTGTGCACTTCGTTTTATATTACATTTTATAACAGCATTGTGTAAACTATTAATACAATTTGCGGAAATTGCGCAGTTTCGTCTTTAGCCCTATAACGTCTAGTGTAGTGGACGCTGTGAAGAGACGTAACAAAGCATTTCGTGAATAATAGATAAACCAGCAAACACGGTAATTATTATTATACTAAAAATTGGTTTCTATTTAAACTAAGCCAACTTTTAAATGTTGGAAAGACTTATGATAAAATTATTATTGGTTTTAAAGTTTTTGCTCTTACCCATTTGTTGGCCATATTCGGGATAGTAAACAATTTTACTTTGTTAACATCTACGTAGAAGACAATTCGTGTTGAATCTGCCAGCATTATTAACATTTCATTATGCCGGGTATCACTTGTTGCGTAACTCAGCAAAGTGTCGTAGCTGAAGCTAGAAGTACGAAACCACATGCAAACAGTGGCAGCAGAGAGTAGAGGCACATTTGAACGATATCGAACGTAATCCGTCACTTGATCAGCACGAGGGAAATTGTATACTTCGTTCGGACAACCTTTGGAAGAAATGAAATATTTAAAAACGTAATAATATTAATTATATTAAACAAAATCAACCGATGTTGTAACTCTGTGGAATAGTTGTTTATTGTATTACTTGAACCATTTCACAACAAAGCATCAATGCACATCTTCGTTTTTCAAACTAATACGATACTTACGACCACAAACCAATTTGTGTTTTATTTTTAAGAATTCTATGTGTGACAGTTAGTCAGGCAGCTAAAAAATATCTGCTGAATGAATTAACCGAAAGAAAAACAATTTTAATAAAATATCGATTTTAAAATGTAGACATACTTTATGAAAATATAACAACAATAAAAGTTCCTTATACAGCAACTAGAATATAATAAAACTGTACTTACCTTCAAAATGTAACACCCAGTGAACAACAAGATAATCTTGCCAGCCTGTAAACTGGTCAGTGCGCTCCAGTTTTGCCCAAAATCCAGAGGAATCAATATCACCCACTGTTAATTTAAATTTGTGGGGCAAAGATGGATGGTAGGTCGTAACTGAAGCTTTTACGACAAAGGGTACAAAATGTATGCACATTTGATAACTTATAAACTCCATTTTGGTTGGAGAATCCGAATTCGAATGGATATCAGTTTGTCCCTGCTGAGGTGTAATATCTGCCATAGATATAACAACAAGGAATTTAAAATCACATAATATAGTCCCACAAAAAAGGCTTACCTGAAACAGCAATGTCCAATCCACAAAAAAAGAGCAAGATAACAAAGAAATGCATATTTATTTGATAAAACTTTAAATAATATTAAACGTGAACTGTAAACTAGGATTCTTATTTTATTTCCCGTACAACTATGTTTCTTTACTAAATACAAGTTTGATTAAATAAATAACTCCTAGAGAAATGCTACTGATGTACCGTAGCTAACCAGGGCTATTGGGATAAACACTTCTCTCCTGTGACGCTTCAATCAAAATAGCTAACTCCCGAATATTAGTTGGAAAGATTTAACTTAACACTCTTGGTGTCAACAGAAATGCTGCGGATGTTGATGATGTCATTTACTCCACCATTGCATTTACGTCAGTAAGATAAGACGAACAAGCAGGTCCGGTGCTAGGAACCGCGGGGCCCAATTAGAAATGTGATGGCGGGGCCCCTACTCTTCATAGCAAAATTTATGGGTGTTTATATATCATAAAATACATACCAGTACATACAAACTACAAAAATAGACATTTAATACTTGCTATAAAACAAATTAAAGGTAATGTGTGTGCTGATTTACGATATATTGTTTAGCAACCATATTCCTTATGACGTAACAGGCAGACACAGAAATATAAATTTGACTTAGTTACGATGCATAACACATTGATATTATGAGAGAGAATATTATTTCACTTTTTATTTTTCGTTTCAGTAGTATTTTAAACCTCGTAATACAGAGAGACCCCCGCTAGCGCGGGGCCCCTTCAAGGTGCGGGGCCCAATTTGATCTAATCGGTCAAATCGGCCTAAAACCGGCCCTGCGAACAAGTTACTATTTTACTTGATTAAGCTAAGAATATGTTCCCAATCTGATATACTTTATTTCATTAAAGAATACTATTTTATTTATATATAATCAATTGTATTATGCAGCCTTATATCGGATATAAAGTGTAAATGCACTTTCCGCAGAAGGACTCGACCACAGTAAATTGCTGTCGTTTAAAACGTTGACACGGCATTTGTGGTAAACCATGATCAAGAAAACAAACCATCACATGTTGGCTGATATTTACTGTTAATGCGAGAGTGTTTTGTTGATTTAGATTATTATTTCCAGTTTCCTGTGACGTCATTATTTTCTCATATTTTCCTTTTTATCCTTTGTTCTCTTTATTTTTTGAACACGTGTAATGCGTGGCTTTAGTTTATTACTTTAGTTAGTATTTTTGGTAACCTTTTTATTTGCACCTTAGAGTCTGTGCTGGCAAAGAGACGCGTTGTATAGGCAAATCGGTTGTATGAAAAGAGTAAATGAACAATCGGTAGTGAACGGATTGATATCACTAAGCCCCAAACTCAGGTATTTAATTTATATTTTTCTGTGTTTATTATTTATTGTTTCGTATTTTTTACATTATGTTCATTATTTTCAGTTACCGCATTTAAATAAATTTCGGTGGAGAAGAGCGCGTAACTGCAAAGGGGCAATAGGCAAATTCAAAACTTGAACTTACAGTCACTGAAAAAATACAATTGTTCAGAAAATCTTTGTCCGGTAAATCTCGCGAGGTCGGAGACACTGAACGAATACGGTACGCAATTACTCTTGTCAGCAAGCAAAGGCTGCCACAAGTCTATTGAATTTGGAAAGTGTAACAGACTGTACAGGCTGAAAATCATTACAATGCATTTAATTAATACAATTGGTGTTAAAACCATTGACTCTGTTTCGAATAAAATCACAGCATTTAGTGTTGTCGTAAATTTTTCCCTTCATGCAATGTCTTTTGTTGTAGATACTTCAAATAACTATAGTTTAAATTTTAAACCGAGTTGTACAATCGCTAACAATTGCAAAATAAAAATGCTCAATGAAAACGCTAGGTCATTGACAATCCTGGGCGGGCAGAGAGGCTTGCAATATAAAATATAATTTTCTGAGTGTTTTGTACTTATATAACGCACGTACAAGCAGCAGGCTGCGCATATTTGTACGACACATTAGGCTGGTGGTTAAGTGCATATAGCTTTTCAGCCTAAGAATGGCAGATACGGAACTGGTGGCTCGCTAGATAGTTGTGTCTTTGGGCAAGACACTTATCGGCCCTTCCCTAAACCCAGCGGATTAACGGGTTCTGCTAAATTAAAGGAACGTGTGAATCATACACAAAACACTGAAATAGCTCTGTTAACCCGAGGATAGGCGCGAGATGGTCAGACGATTGTTGTCTAAAGGAGGCGTTCAACTAATTATTTTCCCTATCTCTCCAATGCAAACTGACCTCACAAAAACGACTGTTACTCAAAATCCTGACATGGGAAGTCTTAGATTTTTTCACAATTTAAAATTGAAGCTTGGATCTGCAACCTAAACTCAAAACCCTACAAAATTTTGTTTAAAAATTTTGAGCTCATACCCCTTCGTACATCGGCAACTTTTTTTCCAACAAAACAGCTAGCAGATGCACATCCAACACCTTTATTTTACAAAGCACTGCTCCACGATTACAAAACTTTACAGATAAACGAGAACACCGGCGCGCAGCCTAGCACATGCTGCTTTCAACAAAACAAACATTGGGAAATCACCACCATTGTTACTCAGCAAAACACTCGTTTAAAAACAATGACTCATGGAGGGTACCACTCGTCACATCCTGCCGTTCATAGAGGTCTTGATTGGTTATACGCCATCTAAACCTTCTTGGTTTTCCCATTCCCGGAAATAAACATGAATATCCTATCCTATGCTTATTCGCACCAAATCGGGAAACATTAAATCCAAAGATTCAGTGTCACCAAGACCTATATGCTTTACCAACAAAACAAATAATCTGACATACCAAGATCGATTGTGTTCTAGGCTGTAAAAAATTATATTTAAATGTGTTACATTTTTGGGTGGGGTTCTCGATAACCCGTAGTTCGCAGCTTTTAACGTTTTGTATAAAACGCTTGTATTGACTTTAGCGACATAAAAACACAACTTCTCTGATACATAATGCAACAGGTCATATAAAAATAAAATAGGCGGTAAAATCGAACGGATTTTGGCGGACAAAAATAAAAATATAAGCGACAGGTAATTATTATTAAGAGTTGGTTACTGGGCGATCATAAAGCAATCAATGCACGCACCAAAACCAAGCCCCAAGATAAAACATTGTAACACTTGCAGCGTTTGACAGTTTTGTAAAGCGATTGTTGACCCTCTGTAAGTGCACCGTTTGTCGGTATGGTTAGATAAGCGCTCGAAGCAGCACGCGTGGTCGAGTGCACTGCCTCGAATCCGACTCCAAGGACGAATACACTCTAGCTTAAACGTTAGTTTGTTTATTGTCAAAACATTGTCAATGAAACACACGAATATTTTAATGCACTTAACTCGTGAGCGATTCGCTTCGAATCGCGTCAAAATAACAGCGCGACGCGGATAATAGACAGATCGCTTTACTTGGTTCATGCGGCTTACCAACCGATTCTTGTTTTACCCGACAACTGCGACTTTTGTCTTGGTCTTTCCGTGACTTAACTTGTGACTTAGAACCCATGATAAGCTCGTCACCAGGACCGATTTTAGTATAAGAGTAGGTATATGTATCGGTCGAGCTAACCATTCGGCCACATAACCGTACTTCTGTGACTTAACTGTGCGACTTTACAGAGAAGTCGAACCTACAGCGTCATCTTGCGGCAAAGAAAACTATTTTAAAAAAATGGCAGAATCATCAGTTTTTTAACATGAATTTGCAAACACAAAATTACATTTTATTTATTTTTAATGAAATGTTACTGTTACACAAACGATTTACAACAAAAACAAATAAGTATGGACCCACATTAGAGAGTACAATTAAAATACAAAAATTATTACATGAGAGACCGGTACATTTCCAACTAAGTCATACGTTGACGACCAACATCATATGTTAAAAATTATAACGAGATATTTCTAAAATCGGATTTTATGCATTTTAAATTATAACAGCACTTTAGATTTATTACAAGAAATCCGTAAAAGTTATACGATTTTATCGCAGCATATTTCGAAAGTTAACGACGCAGTTTTTTTTAACAAATCTTTAATTCCATAATAAGCTGGTTACGTGTTTCGTTCTTATTACATGTGCAAGCCAAAGTAGATTTATTTTTCTGTGCAAAATTAAACTTTGTTGGCGTAATGAAATGATAAAGAAGTCGAGTGGTCAATCTGCAGAAATAGGAGTTCGTTAAGTTAAATTGTCTATACTAATATTTCCATCAAAGAATAAGTTTACTGCAAACAAGAATACATAGACGTGAAATTTAAAGTTTTACTTTAATAATGATAACAAACAAACGTACACAAACCGATATGTTTCCAAAACCTCTTCAACTGGAAATTTCACAAAGTAATGCAGTCGACAAACGAGTATTCCGCTGCTCCATGCAGCTCCATATTGTCAATCGTCATTACTTGATCACGTGGGCAAACGCATAGCTGAATGATGTCATCGATCTCCGATTGGTTACACGAGGCCAAATCATTGGACTCATGATCTGTCCCCTGTGAAAAAAGGTAAGTGACAATAATTTGACAATCGATAATTAAGATACAATGTCTAATGCAGGCAGGTGACCGCCACAATATATATATATATACAAATTAAGGACCTATTTCTTGATTTAAAACAACCAACCTGAATGATTGTGAAGCTTCAAAACCACCTGCGTTAACTCGGTCCTGATCTTGCCCGAATATCATCGATCCTCCACCTCGTATTACCCCACCATTGTACGGGAGATTGTCTACGCTGGTACCATTGATGAACATTCCAACTTGCTTTGTTTGTGTTGAAAACCAAACGCACATGTGAGTCTGAAAAACAATTACAATTAATAAAGCATGTTGCATTGAAATCACCACATCGTTTGTTTAAAATTGAAAGTATATCGCGCGTTTTTTTTTCTTATACATGCCTCTTATAACATTTTAGAGTTTTTGAAGTGACTGGTTGTCAGATTTCGCAGATAACTTGTGCACTGCGTTTTATATTACATTTTATAACAGCATTGTGTAAAATATTAATACAATTTGCTAAAATTGCGCAGTTTCGTATTTAGCCCTATAATGCTACGTCTAGTGTAGTGGACGCTGTGAAGAGACGTAACAAAGCATTTCGTGAATAATAGATAAACCAGCAAACACGGTAATTATTATTATACTAAAAAATGGTTTCTATTTAAACTAAGCCAACTTTTAAATGTTATGATAAAATTATTTTTGGTTTTAAAGTTTTTGCTCTTACCCATTTGTTGGCCATATTCGGGATAGTAAATAATTTTACTTTGTTAACATCTATGTAGAAGACAATCCGTGTTGAATCTGCCAGCATTATCAACATTTCATTATGTCGGGCATCACTTGTTGCGTAGCTCAGCAAAGTGTCGCCGCTGAAGCTAGAGGTTCGAAACCACATGCAAAGAGTGGCAGCAGAGAGCCGAGGCACATTTGAACGATATCGAACGTAATCCGTCACTTGATTAGCACGAGGGAAATTGTATACCTCGCTCGGACAACCTTTGGAAAAAATGAAATATTTAAAAACGTAATAATATTAATTATATTAAACAAGATCAACCGATGTTGTAACTCTGTGGAATAGTTGTTTATTGTATTACTTGAACAATTTCACAACAAAGCATCAATGCACATCTTCGTTTTTCAAACTAATACGATACTCACGACCACAAACCAATTTGTGTTTCATTTTTAAGAAATCTATGTGTGACAGTTAGTCAGGTAGCTAAAAAATATCTGCTGAATGAATTAACCGAAAGAAAAACAATTTTAATAAAATATCGATTTTAAAATGTAGACATACTTTATGAAAATATAACAACATTAAAAGTTCCTTGAACAGCAACTAGAATATAATAAAACTGTACTTACCTTCAAAATGTAACACCCAGTGAACAACAAGATAATCTTGCCAGCCTGTAAACTGGTCAGTGCGCTCCAGTTTCGCCCAAAATCCAGAGGAATCAATATCACCCACTGTTAATTTAAATTTGTGGGGCAAAGATGGATGGTAGGTCGTAACTGAAGCTTTTACGACAAAGGGTACAAAATGTATGCACATGTGATAACTTATAAACTCCATTTTGGTTGGAGAATCCTAATTCGAATGGATATCAGTTTGTCCCTGCTGAGGTGTAATATCTGCCATAGATATAACAACAAGGAATTTAAAATCACATAATATAGTCCCACAAAAAAGGCTTACCTGAAACAGCAATGTCTAATCCACAAAAAAAGAGCAAGATAACAAAGAAATGCATATTTATTTGATAAAACTTTAAATAATATTAAACGTGAACTGTAAACTAGGATTCTTATTTTATTTCCCGTACAACTACGATTCTTTACTAAATACAAGTTTGATTAAATAAAATACTCCTAGAGAAATGCTACTGATGCACCGTAACTAACCACGGCTATTGGCATAAACACTTCTCTCCTGTGACGCTTTAATCAAAATAGCTAACTCCCGAATTATTAGTTGGAAAGAGTTACTTAACACTTCGCGGTGGTCAACAGAAAATGCTGCGGATGTTGGTGATGTCATTTACTGCACCCATTGCATTTACGTCAGTAAGATAGGACGAACAACTTACAATTTTACTTGATTGAACTAAGAGTATGTTTTTAATCTGATATATTTTATTACATTAAAGAAAAATCTTTGATTTATATTATATTAATTGTATTATCCAGCCTTATATCGGATATAAAGTTGAAATGCACTTTCCAGAAGGACTCGACCACAGTAAATTGCTGTCGTTTAAAACGTTGACACGGCATTTGTGGTAAACCATGATCAAGAAAACAAACCATCACATGTTGGCTGATATTTACTGTTAATGCGAGAGTTTTTTTTGTTGATTTAGATTATTATATCCAGTTTCCTGTGACGTCATTATTTTCTCATATTTGCCTTTTTATCCTTTGTTCTCTTTATTTTTTGAACACGTGTAAGGCGTGGCTTTATTTTATTACTTTAGTATTTTTGGTAACCTTTTTATTTGCACCTTAGAGTCTGTGCTGGCAAAGAGACGCGTTGTATAGACAAATCGGTTGTATTAAAGGAGTAAATGAACAATCGGTAGTGAACGGATTGATATCACTAATCCCCAAACTCAGGTATTTAATTTATATTTTTCTGTGTTTATTATTTATTGTTTCGTATTTTTTACATTATGTTCATTATTTTCAGTTACCGCATTTAAATAAATTTCGGTGGAGAAGAGCGCGTAACTGCAAAGGGGCAATAGGCAAATTCAAAACTTGAACTTACAGTCACTGAAAAAATACAATTGTTT
>CH001443.1:68520-89446 GCA_000149265.1 Ciona savignyi | reverse complement strand
AGGTTCAAGCATTAAGTATTTGTTTTAAAATGGTTCATGTAGTACAATAAACAACTTTTCCACACATTTACAACATCGGTTGAGTCTGTTTAATAAAATTGTTATAAAGTATTGTTTTAAATATTCCATTTTTCCAAAGGTTGTCCGAGCGAGGTATACAATTTCCCTCGTGCTGATCAAATGACGGATTACGTTCGATATCGTTCAAATGTGCCTAGCCTCTCTGCTGCCACTGTTTGCATGTGGTTTCGTACTTCTAGCTTCAGCGACGATACTTTGCTGAGCTACGCAACAAGTGATACCCGGGATAATGAAATGTTGATAGGGCTATTTGGTTCAACGCGGATCTACTTTTACGTGGATAATACCAGAGTAAAATTATTCCACATCTCGGATATAGATAACAAATGGGTGAGAACATTCGTTTAGACTTAATACTTTCCTTTGTTAATACCTTCTCGCAGTTTACACCCAATATATTCAAGGCCGATGATATTTCGATTACAAAATTAAAACTTGTTAATATTTAAACATTGTTCTTCGTTTAAGATAAAACATTTTTTTAATATAATAATTAACGTGTTTTGCTAGTTTATCTATACTATTCACGAAATGCTTTTTACGTTTTACTCAGGGTCTAGAGCACCAGACGTAGCACAACAGGACTAAAGCGTAATTCTACCAGTACCAAAATTTGTCAATAGTTTAGGCAATTGGCTATTTTAACTTGTAAACTTTATTTCTATACATATAATATAATGTAATATGAAAACTTGGTGCACAAGTTATCTGCGGAATCTTACAACCAGTCACTTCAAAAGCTTAAAATATTATGCGAGGCAGATATTTAAAAAAAACACGTGGTATAATTTCAAATAAACAATGTGGTGATTTCAATGCAACATGCTTTATCAATTGTAAATGGTTTACAGACACATATGTGCGTTTGGTTTTCAACACAAACATCACAAGTTGGAATGTACATCAATGGTAACAGCGTAGGGAGTTTCCCGTACAGTGGTGGGATATTGCAAGGTGGAGGATCGCTGATATTTGGGCAAGATCAGGACCGACTGGATACTGGTGGTTTTCAAGCTTCGCAATCATTCATGTCGGATATTTTAAATAAAACAATTTAAAAAAAATATGCAATAGAAACCGTATATTAAAAATAAGTTGTCAAACTACTGGTACTTACGTGCTTGTTCTTATTTTTACTTCCACAGTGGACAGATCATGAGTCCAATGATCTATGCTCGTGTTCTTAACCAATCAGAGATCGATGACATCATTCAGCTATGTGTTTGCCCACGCGATCAAGTAATGGCGATGACGATTGACAAAATGGAGTTGCATGGTGCAACGGCATACTCATCAACCAACTGCATCACTGTGTGAACTTCTCAGCTGGGAAGCGTTTGATTAAATATCGTCTTGTGTACGCGAATTTATTATATTACCATTGAATTAATACTTACTCTTAGATGTCAACCTAATTATTAGGAATTCATTTAACGAACTCCTTTTCTGCAGATTGACGCCCCCCCCACATCTATAACGATTCTCTGCGCATAAAAATATTACTTTTGTAAATTCACTTTTACTTGGACAACTTTTTCGGTTGGTAAATGTGGAAAGAAGGAACCAAATGCCCAGCTTATTGTGGAATTTTAATTTTTTTTAAACTATTAATTCGTCGATAAATTTCGAAATGTCCTATGGTAAAGTTGTATTACAATTGCAGAGTTCTAAATTCCTGGTGATAAATCTAAATGCTTAAAACCCGAAGGCATGAATTAATTAGAAATAAACCGTCTCTCATGTAATAATTGTATTAAGTGTGTTTTACTTATCTACTATATGTGGGTCTACACATAATGTTTTGCTGTGTAATTTTTTTTAATATTGCTAAATTCATTTTTAAAATTAAATATTGTACGAATTTATTTTTGAATAATTGCTTTCACCGGTAGATGGCGCTGGTAGCGTGTACTTAGGATGGGCCATGTGCAGCAAAATAAAATAACATGTCTGCCATTTAAAAACGTTACCAGAAATATGTCAATCAACAGTTTAAAACTTTGGGGCGTCACAAACCCCACCATCTGTTTTTTTTACCAAATTTACCAATTGTACACAAGCAGCACACAAACCAATTGAAGGATTTGTATTGGGATATAATAAAAGTACACCCTTCTTTATCGATAATGCTTCCGTATGTTCGTAATTTAATAACATGCATAATACGCTGTAAAAAGAGGTGCTGACTACAGGTTAACGAGAACACGACCTAAAAGTGTAACAAGTGAAGACCACAGAGGACCTGTAGTTCAGAAGTGAGGGTTGTTTTATTAAAGTTTTAGGAATTTTGTAGGATAATTTTTTTACCCAGCGCCGCAATACGTTTTGGTACAGGAATTTAATTCATTTTTATTGTCGTTTGAAGGCTTTTGCAACAGTGTTTTTGCAACCTAATCAGCAAGAAGATATGAATTTTTGTCCAGCCGCCCGGACGAAACAAAGTTTAAAATGGAATATTTTGGCGCACTATAGTTCAATTGCACATATAACCAGTTAAAAGCATGATAAACCGCTCTCACGTGTTCGATAGCAACAACTAGAAATGCTCGCCAGAAACTGTTCCAACAACACAAGCCATCGGAACAACCGAAGTTTTATAACAGCCGTTTTAAACCAGGGAAATTGTCCATTCAAACAAAACTGAAATTTTCGACACAGAATGAAGTAATGTTTTATGTATTTATCAGCGATCTTAAAAATCAAGCACAAGCAGAAACAAATTTGCAGGAACATGTCGGCGCAGCAACGCTAAAATTTGAGAATGCCGCTAAGCCTTTGCTTTTCTTAGAGGTTAAAAGACACACATATAGTAGATAATTAAAACACACGAAATTAAATTTTTTACATGGGAGACGTTTCTTCCAATTAAATAATGCTTTGGCGGCCATGGGGGGAAAAATCGTCATAGAATGAAAAACCGAACAAAATACTTCTAAAATCGGATTTTATGCATTTAAGTTTATCATTAGGAAATTAAAACCCCGCAAATGTAATACGACTTTACCATAGGACATTTCGAAATTTTTAGACAAAATCATTTTTAACAAAAATAAAATTCCATAATAAGCTGATCATGTGGTTCCTTCTTACATTTACCAACCAAAAAAGTTGTCCAAGTGAAAGTGGATTTATTTTGCTGGACAAAAGTAAACTTTCCAGGCACAATGAATCGTTATTGATGTGAAGTGCTCAATCTGCAGAAAAGAAAGTTCATTAAGTTAATTTTTAATAATAAGGTTTACATTTAAGAGTAAATTTTACTTAAATAATAAAATTAAAAAATTCGCGTACACAAAGCGATATTCATCCAAACGCTCCTCAGCTGAGAAGTTCACACAGTGATGCAGTCAATCGATGAGTTTTCCACTGCACCATGCAGCTCCATTTTGTCAATCGTTATCGTCATTATTGGACCACGTGGGCAAACGCATAGCTGAATGATGTCATCGATCTCTGATTGGTTAAATACACGAGGCCAAATCATTGGATTTACGATCTGTCCCCTGTGAAATAAATAAATAAGAAGAATGTAAGTACCAATAATTTGACAAGTAATTTTTAATATACGGTTTCTATTGCATGTGTGTTGCCGCTACAGTTCATAAACAACTTAATAATTTATTTTTTTATTTAAAACAACCGGCCTGAATGATTGATGAGCTTAAAAATCACGCGCATTAACTCGCACACACAACATTTATGCACATTTGATAACTTATAAACTCCATTTTCGTCAACGAATCCGAATTCGAATGAATTTCAGTTTGTCCCCGCTGAGTTGTCATTTCTGCCATAGATAACGACAAGGATTTAAAATCACATATTAGATAACGACAAGGATTTAAAATCACATATTAGATAACGACAAGGATATAAAATCACATATTAGATAACGACAAGGATTTAAAATCACATATTATATTCTTGCAAAAAAGGCTTACCTAAAACAACAATGTCTAAACCACAAAAATAGACCAACATCTTATAGAAATTCATATTTATTTACGGATACCTATGAAAATATTAAACATAACCTGTAGATTAAATTCACCCATGAATTTAAATAATATACTTCTAAAGAAATAGTAGTACCTTGATTGTTTCTGTCAACACCTCTCTTTTGTGACGCTTTACTTAAAACATTCACTCTCGGATATTAATTAGAAACTTTTAGGTTAACATTCTCGGTGTCAACAGAAATGCTGCGGATGTTGATGATGTCATTTACTCTACCATTGCATTTACGTCACTAAAGTTAGTCTAACAATTTAACATTTTCTTAATCGATCTTAGAATATGTACTGTTAGAATTTCTACAAAATTAAAGAAAACAGGTTTTATTTATTATATTTAACAGCCTTGATGCACTTTTCGGAAGAACTCAATCACAGTTAATTGCTGTCGTTAAAAAATGTTGACAATGCATTTTTTGCAAAACATGACCAAAAGAAGATAGATTTGTTTTCCTTCCTTTTAAGCTTCAAATTTAATTGCACTGGTAACGAACATTTAGCTGTTCTATACATTGTCTCGCCAAATTACTTGGAGAGTTAGTGCGTTAGTTTCACCCAAAATGTTTAAATTTGGAACCTGATCGTCGATAGCTAGTTGATTGTGTCCTTAGGTTTACTGTGTCTTTCACAATCCCCGTTGAAGTTTTTCTCAATAAATACTAATTCAAAGGGTTTGTAGCGGTCCGAAATTTAAAACTGTTAATTGACTTGTGATTGGAATCGTTTTTTAAGGTCAGGCATAATATTTTTTTCGGATACACACGACCTGACAGAAAGGTACGTACCAACAGAGTCTTCTTGTGGTGAAACAACTACTGTATTAAAATATTAATTTGCGGAATCTTTTCTTTTGACACATAATTTTGCAAAGAAATCATTTTATTGAATTCTCCGTACTTAATGTTACACTTTATTAAAGGGTTTACATAACAAAAACATGAGTAGGGATAAATATTATAGAATATAACTAAAACAGTTAATACACACCGATTTTTTTCCATTTAAATCCTGTGTTAGAGAGAAACATCACAAGATGTAAATTTGAACAAGAAACTACTTAATTCACATTTGAGACATTTAGATTTTTTTCCACTGGAATAAAAGGCGGCAATTTTAATATAAATTTTCATATGACATTTCGAAATTTATCGTCGAAATATTTTTAAAAATGTTAAAATTTATAACAGACTGGTCACTTAGTTCGCTTATTTCATATTTATCATCCAAAATTTGAATATATATAAAAGTAAATTTAATTTGCTAAAACAAAGTAAAGTTCTTTCAAATTGTCCATAGTAAGGTATCCATCTAAAAGTATGTTGCCTGCCAACAAAAATACACAGACACGGACTTTTTTTACTGATGGAATATTAAATTAGCATACAAAACTTAATGTTCACATATAAACGCTCCTCAGGTGAGAATTCTAAAGTAATGCAGTTAATAAACGAAGTAAACTGATGCACCATACATTTCCATTTTAACAATCGTCATTACAAGGTCACGTGGGCAAAAGCAGAGCTTAATGACGCAATCGATTTCTGATTGTTTAAGAACGCGAGGCCAGATCATTGGACGCGAAGGGTTGTAGATTCGAAACTGGTCTCTAGAAAATCGGCTATTTCTTTGGGCAAGGCCATTAACGAACATACCCTAAACCCATTGGAATGATGGGTTCTAAAGAAACGGCAGAATCATACACAACTAATTACAAAAGCTAAACCGACGATGGGCGCGAAGAAAACTGCCGATTGCTTGTGTGTTAACGCTTATTGTGTTTTTCCATTCACGGGGATAAACATAAATGTCCTATGCTATTCTACCCTATTCATATACATAACCTACAAACTCCATTACAAAACCTAAAATTTCATTATTTTGTGAGCACTAGGCCTACATGTGCAATTTGGTTTAGTGGAACTCAATATCACAAGAGCGGGGGGGGCATCTTACTTAATGTTAATGTCAAGGAGGCGTTCAACTAATTTTAATTTTTATATGACCTGTTGCATTATGTATCAAAGAAGTTGTGTTTTTATGCCGCTTTAGGAGGCGTTCAACTAATTATTTTTCCTATCTCTCCAATGCAAACTGACCTCACAAAAACGACTGTCACTCAAAATCCTGACATAGGAAGTCTTAGATTTTTTCACAATTTAAAATTGAAGCTTGGATCTGCAACCTAAACTCAAAACCCTACAAAATTTTGTTTAAAAATTTTGAGCCCATACCCCTTCGTACATCGGCAACTTTTTTCCAACAAAACAGCTAGCAGATGCACATTCAACACCTTTATTTTACAAAGCACTGCTCCACGATTACAAAACTTTACAGCTAAACGAGAACACCGGCGCGCAGCCTAGCACATGCTGCTTTCAACAAAACAAACATTGGGGAATCACCACCATTGTTACCCAGCAAAACACTAGTTTAAAAACAATGACTCATGGAGGGTACCACTCGTCACATCCTGCCGTTCATAGAGGTCTTAATTGGTTATACGCCATCTTGGAAACGGTGACCGTTCCAGTTTGGTTTAAACTGTTTGAACTTACTAGTAGAGGTCATTCTGTGAGTCTCCGGTCCAAATTTTAACGGTTTCGGTTGACTGCTTCGGCTATTACAGGCCTTCGACTGAAAGGTGGTCATTCTGTAGATTTCATTTGGCGACAGTGTCACTGGTGACGACTGAAACTCTTCGTACACATTAAAATTCACTGCTTGATGTTCCACAAGTTTCAGCACATTTTTTCACTGTAATTTGAAAGGTTTAAAGTCCATAACCAGGATACAAATAGTTGTTTTTGAGTAAAAAAACACACCCAATGTCACCTTTGAGCCTCGTGTGACCACATTTTGTCCGGCTCCACTTCTTTCACTAATGTTTGACAATCAAGGATGGTTAGGATTGGTAAGTTTTTATATCTTCTGTATGCATAAGTGTCCAACAACACATCTAGGCCTTCACACCTGCCCAAAAATTGTAAATATATGAAAAAAAGGTACACATGTGGATACCAAGAGGAGTACATTTTTCAGTCCTATATCACAAATCGGATTAACAGTCTGTATCGAAAGATTGTCTGGTATTTATAAAAGCCATTCGAAGTTAGGTTCTTGAAAAAATATCCGAACGACCCTCTACCGGAGTGAAAATAACCAAAAATGAGAAAAAATGACTAATTAATTACTTTGCTAATTAGCATAAGTAATTAAGTGTAAGATTTTAGAAAAACAGTTGACTAGTAACATTTATCCACACTCAAATTTCTATAAATTTGGAAATTTTGGCAAAAAAATCAAAATAGCCCGTTTTTCATTTAGGAGGCGTTCAACTTATTATTTTCCCTATCTCTCCAATGCAAACTGACCTCACAAAAACGACTGTCACTCAAAATCCTGACATAGGAAGTCTTAGATTTTTTCACCATTTAAAATTGAAGCTTGGATCTGCAACCTAAACTCAAAACCCTACAAAATTTTGTTTAAAAATTTTGAGCTTATACCCCTTCGTACATCGGCAACTTTTTTCCAACAAAACAGCTAGCAGATGCACATTCAACACCTTTATTTTACAAAGCACTGCTCCACGATTACAAAACTTTACAGCTAAACGAGAACACCGGCGCGCAGCCTAGCACATGCTGCTTTCAACAAAACAAACATTGGGGAATCACCACCATTGTTACTCAGCAAAACACTAGTTTAAAAACAATGACTCATGGGAGGGTACCACTCGTCACATCCTGCCGTTCATAGAGGTCTTAATTGGTTATACGCCATCTCAAGAACTATTCGTTGTACAAAATTGTCGACTGGGTTAATAAGTACAACGGGTTCATGCAATTTTAAAACAAATCAACTTATTGCTGGTTTAAAAATTGCCGGAATTTTTACATATCCGGCGTTAACGTCACATTCAACGTTAATGTTTGCCGGTTTTGTGTGGTTATGTCTATATTCAATATTTGTAAAAATTAAATGAACCTGCAGTGAACCCAAACGTCGAATGCTAACTAGTATGTTCCTGTTTTTTTAGGTTTTGTTGCATTTCGCTGATGACAAATAATATAGAAATCTCTTATTTTTAAAAGCAAGTATATTTTTCTTTATAAATTATATTATTATACATCTGCATAGTGTAATATTTAAATAGTGTTTTAAATGTCTGTGATATTTCACAGTTAGTTTGACTTGTGCCATGTGTTTTAATATCATTTCTCTTTGAATAAGAAGTAACGTTTACAAGTTCAGGTAGCCTACTGTGTAAAATGTATTAAAAACGCAAATTTTAGCATTAACTTAATATGGAAGTAAAATATACAAGTTGGTAGCCCGTGTTAAATTACTACAGGGAATGTTATGCGCAGCGATTGTAATACGACTTTACTTCAATAATAAAATAATAAATTCGCGTATACAAGACGATATTCATCCAAACGTTCCTCAGTTAAGAATTTCATAAAGTAATGCAGTCGGTTGCTAAGTTTTCCGTTGCACCATGCAGTTCCATATTGTCAATCGTCATCGCCATTACTGGATCACGTGGGCAAACGCATAGCTGCATGATGTCATCGATTTCCGATTGGTTAAATACACGAGGCCAAATCATTGGATTTACGATCAAAGCCTAAACAAAGCCAAAAATTCATCAAATTTCGTGTGAATAAGAATTCATTCTCATGTGGATTTTTCGCCCTAAGTAAAATATATTCTAAAAATATTGTGTTTTATATTGCTTTAACTTAAGTTACCCGAAAGTATTCATAAAATAAAGTACCGATTGTTCTACTAACTGCTGTTAACTGCTTGATTAGGTCCTTCCGAAAAAGTTCTTATGAAATGGTAAATGACACGGTATAGTAAATAATATCACCAACATCCGTTGCATTTCTGATTACACTGCGAGCGTTACTTAAAACTTTTTCACTAATATTCGAAAGTAAGCGGTTTTAAATAACGTGTCACAATAGATATGTGTTTATATAAATAGTCGAGGTTAGTTTGTGCAGTCGAGGTTACCGTGCTTGAATACCATTTTGTTAGATTTGTTTTATGTATTCAAACTTGTTTATAGTTGATTAAAATAAGAATCCTATCCTGCAGGTCACGTTTAATAATTTCCCAAGTAATCGTAAATAAATATGAAATTCGTAACTCTGTTATTGGTCATTTTTGGTGGTTTTGGCATTGCTGTTACAGGTAAATCATTTTTTGCAAAAATATATTATATGATTTTAAGTCGTTGCCGTTATATAGTAGAAATGACACCCCAGCGCGGACAAACTGAAATTTATTCAAGTTCGAATTCTATGAAGAAAACGGAATTTGTAGGCTATCGTATGTGCAAACATTTTGAACCGTTTATCGTCAAGGCATCAGTTACGAACTACAATCCATCTTTGCCGCACACATTTAAGATAACAGTGGTGGGTTATATTGATTCCACTGGGTTTTTGATCGAACTGGAGCGCATTGACCAATCTACAGGCTGGCAAGCTCATCTTGTTGTACATTGGGTGTTATATTTTAAAGGTTAGTACGGTTTTACTATACAATAGTTGCGGTTAAAGGCACTGTAGTTTGTTTAAAGAGATAGCTGGCCTACCTTTAACATTCAAGTACTGATTCATTACTGACTTTCTTAAATAAAATTTTATTTCTTTTTGTTACCTTTAGCAGAACACAATTCTAGGAACAAAATGGCTAACTGTAACGAATACTCCATTTAACTACAACATCGGTTGATTTGGGTGGAATATAATCATTATTAAGATTTTACACATTCCATTTATTTCAAAGGTTGTCCTAGCGAGGTATACAATTTTCCTCGTGCTGATCAAGTGACGGATTACGTTCGATATCGTTCAAATGTGCCTAGCCTCTCTGCTGCCACTGTGTGCATGTGGTTTCGAACTTCTAGTTTCATCAACGATGGTTTGCTGAGCTACGCAACAAGTGATTTCCGGAATGACGAGATGGCGATAATTCTGGAAGGTTCACAACGAATCGACTTCTTCGTGGATAACAAAAGAGCAAGAATATTTTACACGAGCGCGGATATGACCAACAAATGGGTAAGAGTATTTCTTTAGGATAAGTACGATCATTTGCCGACCTGATGGCATTTTACACCGGAAACTGTCTAGGCAAAAGATTTTATCTCAAAATTATGCTGGTTTATCCGTTTCGTTTAAAGACTTTATTAACTTTTTAACTTCAATTCTATACACAATAAAAATCAGTATTAAAACACAAGCTAGTTATTAACGAAATCTCACAACCATTTAATAAAAATTTAAAACATAATGACCGAATGTGCCGTAAATATACAAATATGACCAAGTGTCGAATTTATAACACTACGTCTAAAAGTAAATAAACATTGTGTTGATTTTAATAATGGGCTTTATCGATTGTAATTGTTTTTTTAGACTCATATGTGCGTTTGGTTTTCAACACAAACAAAGCAAGTTGGAATGTACATCAATGGTACCAACCAAGGGAGTTTCCCGTACAGTGGTGGGATATTGCGAGGTGGAGGATCAATGATATTCGGACAAGAACAGGACAAAGTTAATGCGGGTGGTTTGCAAGCTCATCAATCATTCAGGTCGGTTGTTTTAAATCAATCAATAAATCTCTAATTTGTATATGAAATGTGGCACCTACCTGCAATAGATACCGTATATTAACTATAGAATGTCAACCACGTGTTAGCCCCCTCTATCTTTTAAAAATTTTGTGATTGTACGTTATATGTTTCTGCATGCACAATCGACCGGGTTCCCTAGTTTCACTTTCGTTTTTCTTCTTATTTATTTATTTCACAGTGGACGGATCGTAAATCCAATGATTTGGCCTCGTGTATTTAACCAATCGGAAATCGATGACATCATGCAGCTATGCGTTTGCCCACGTGATCCAGTAATGGCGATGACGATTGACAATATGGAACTGCATGGCGCAACGGAAAACTTAGCAACCGACTGCATTACTTTATGAAATTCTTAACTGAGGAACGTTTGGATGAATATCGTCTTGTATACGCGAATTTATTATTTTATTATTAAAGTAAAGTCGTATTACAATCGCTGCGCTTAACAATGTACAACAAGATGAGCTTGCCAGCCTGTAGATTGGTCAATGCGCTCCAGTTCGATCAAAAACCCAGTGGAATCAATATAACCCACCACTGTTACCTTAAATGTGTGCGGCAAAGATGGATTGTAGTTCGTAACTGATGCCTTGACGATAAACGGTTCAAAATGTTTGCACATACGATAGCCTACAAATTCCGTTTTCTTCATAGAATTCGAACTTGAATAAATTTCAGTTTGTCCGCGCTGGGGTGTCATTTCTACTATATAACGGCAACGACTTAAAATCATATAATATATTTTTGCAAAAAATGATTTACCTGTAACAGCAATGCCAAAACCACCAAAAATGACCAATAACAGAGTTACGAATTTCATATTTATTTACGATTACTTGGGAAATTATTAAACGTGACCTGCAGGATAGGATTCTTATTTTAATCAACTATAAACAAGTTTGAATACATAAAATAAATCTAACAAAATGGTATTCAAGCACGGTAACCTCGACTGCACAAACTAACCTCGACTATTTATATAAACACATATCTATTGTGACACGTTATTTAAAACCGCTTACTTTCGAATATTAGTGAAAAAGTTTTAAGTAACGCTCGCAGTGTAATCAGAAATGCAACGGATGTTGGTGATATTATTTACTATACCGTGTCATTTACCATTTCATAAGAACTTTTTCGGAAGGACCTAATCAAGCAGTTAACAGCAGTTAAGTAGAACAATCGGTACTTTATCTTATGAATACTTTCGGGTAACTTAAGTTAAAGCAATATAAAACACAATATTTTTAGAATATATTTTAATTAGGGCGAAAAATCCACATGAGAATGAAATTCTTATTCACACGAAATTTGATGAATTTTTGGCTTTGTTTAATGCAGTACTTTTAATTAGAATAAAACCACATTTTTGTTAAAAGGGAGGCATGTATTCAAATAGAAAGATTTCCTTAGGAAAAACTAGTTATGGGTCTCATTTGGGAAAAATGGGACACATATTGTATTTTTCCGTATTTTTCAAACGTTTGGGGTAGAGATAGGATGTTTATGTTATCCCAGGTAATCGGAAAACCAAGGGGGTTAACACTCGGGCAATCGTCAGATCACCTCGCGCCCAGCGTCGGGTAACCGGAGCTATACAATATGTTCTGTATGAGTTCACAAGTTCCTTTAATTTGGTAGGAACCATTATTCCGCTTGGTTCAGGCAATGTTCGTTAAGTGCCTTGTCCAAGGACACAACCGACTAACCAGCAACCAGTTTCCATCCTTAAACTTTTCGGTTTCACAGGCATGGCATGTCGCCCCGAAATCCACTTGAAGAAGTTATTAAATTGCAATATTGAAACTTTGATATTCATTATACCACATAGTCTAGATATGTAGAACCATAAAATGGTGTTAAATCCAGGGAAATTCACCTGTATTCTTAAAAACCCAAACTTTTTATTAAAATTTTGATTTGGGTATATCGCTTGAACGGCTAGTTCAATTTTGATCACATAATGTGTAACGGCAGTGCATTAGCCACTACTTTATCATTTACTAGAAAGAAAAAAATATCTGGAGAAATACAATGGAAGGTGCATCGTGTACTACTTAAAAAGTGCTTTAAATGTCTGGTGTGATATTTCAAAGTTTGTTTGACTTGTGCCATGTGTTTTAATTAATATGATTTCTATTTGAATAAGAAGTAACGTTTTAAAGTTCAGGTATCTTCTGTGTAAAATGTATTAAAAACGCAAATTTTAGCATTAACTTAATATGGAAGTAAAATATATAAGTTGGTAGCCCGTGTTGAATTACTACAGGAAATGTTAAACGCAGCGACGGTAATACGACTTTACTTCAATAATAAAATAATAAATTTGCGTATACAAGATGATATTAATGCAAACGCTCCTCAGTTAAGAATTTCATAAAGTAATGCAGTCAATCGATGAGTTTTCCATTGCACCATGCAGTTCCATATTGTCAATCGTCATCATCATTACTTGATCACGTGGACAAACGCATAGATGAATGATGTCATCGATCTCCGATTGGTTAAATACACGAGGCCAAATCATTGGATTTACGATCTGTCCCCTGTGAAATAAAAACATGATAAACGTAAGTGTTAACCAGGGAACCCGATTGATTGTGTATGCAGAAACATATAACGAAGAATCACAAATGATCAAAAAAATAGAAGGGGCTAACACGTGGTTGACATTTGGATTTATTGATTGATTTAAAACAACAGACCTAAATGATTGTGAAGGGTCCAAACCACGCGCATTCAGTCGGTCCTGTTCTTGTCCGAATATCATTGACCCTCCACCTCGCATTTCCCCACCACTGTACGGGAAACTCCCTACATTGGTACCATTGATGTACATTCCAACTTGTGATGTTTGTGTTGAAAACCAAACGCACATATGTGTCTGAGGAACAATTACAATCAATATATCATGTTGCATTGAAATCACCACATTGTTTGTTTAAAATTGAAATTGTACCGCGGGTTTGTTCAATACCTGCTACGCATAATATTTAGAGCTTTTAAAGTATCTGGTTATGAGATTTCGCAGATAACTTGTACACTGTGTTTTATATTAAATATTATAAGCAAACTGTGTAAAATATTAAAACGATTGGCTGAATTTGCGCAGTTTCGTATTGAGTCTTAGTGCTACGTCTGGTGTTGTAGACCCAGCGGAAAGACATAACAAAGCATTTCGTTAATAAAAGATAAACCAGCAAAACACCGCCATTATTAATATACTAAAAATTGCTTTTTATTTAAACTGAGCACAATTTTTAAATGATGGTAAGACTTAATTTTGTCATCAAATTATCATTGTTTTTTTAAGTTTTTCCCCTACCCATTTGATGGCCATATCCGGAACTGTAAATATCTTTATTCTTTTATGACCCAAGTAGACGTAGATTTGTGTTGAACTTTTTTAACATGATTAACATTTCATTATTCCGGGAATCACTTGTTGCGTAGCTCAGCAAAGTGTCGTAGGTGAAGCTAGAGGTTCGAAACCACATGCAAACAGTGGCAGCAGAGAGCCGAGGCACATCTGAACGATATCGAACGTAATCCATCACTTGATCAGCACGAGGGAAATTGTATACCTCGTTCGGACAACCTTTGGAAGAAATGGAATATTTAAAAACTTAATAACAATTATATTAAAAAAAGATTAACCGATGTTGTAATTCTGTGGAATAGTGTTTATTGTATTACTTGAACCATGTCATAACAAAGCATCAATGCGTATTCTTTTAACACATGACTATAAATAAATACCGCAACGCTCCTATTTTCTGCGTGTTAGCGTCAGAATACCACATCGCTTTCTTGATCTTAAACTTAAATTCGGGTTCTAAGTTTTGCTTACTTGTAAATAAATAGCATATAATTTAGATTTTAATCATATATATTTACTTTTAGGAAACTGTACTTTTATTTTGAGAATATAGGTAGTTTTATCTTGAGAAAGTGTCAAATTTTTAAATTGAATCTTAATTTGTGCCAACATCTTAGATTTTCAAACTATTACAATACTTACGACAAAAAATCAATTTGTGTTTCATTTTTAAGAAATCTATGCGTCACCGTTGGTCAGGCCGCTAAAATATTTTTCTGCTGAAGGTATTAACCGAAAGAAAATCATTTTTAAGAAAATATAGGTTTTAAAATGTAGACATACTTTTTGAAAATATAACAGCATAAAAGTTCTTCAGAACGGCAACTAAAATATAATAAAACTGTACTAACCTTCAAAATATAACACCCAATGGAAAACAAGATGAGCTTGCCAGCCTGTGGATTGGTCAGTGCGCTCCAGTTTGACCCAAAACCCAGTGGAATCAATATCACCCACTGTCACTTTAAATTTGTGCGGCAAAGATGAATGATAGGTCGTAACTGAAGCTTTTACGACAAAGGGTGCAACATTTATGCACATTCGATAACTTATAAACTCCATTTTGGTCGGAGAATCCGAATTCGAATGAATATCTGTTTGTCCCTGCTGAGGTGTAATTTCTGCCATAGAAAAGGACTTTAAAATAACATATTATATTCTAACATAAAAAGGCTTACCTGAAACAGCAATGTCTGATCCACAAAAAAATAGCAAGATAGCGAAGAAATGCATATTTAGTTGAGAATTAAACAATATTAAACGTGAACTGTAAACTAGGATTCTTATTTTATTTCCCGTACAACTACGATTCTTCACTAAATACAAGTTTGATTAAATAAAATACTCCTAGAGAAATGCTACTGATGCACTGTAACTAACCACGGCTATTGGCATAAACACTTCTCTCCTGTGACGCTTCAATCAAAATAGCTAACTCCCGATTATTAGTTGGAAAGATTTAACTTAACACTCGCGGTGTCAACAGAAATGCTGCGGATGTTGGTGATGTCATTTACTACACCATTGCATTTACGTCATTAAGATAGGGCGAACAAGTTACTATTTTACTTGATTGAGCTAAGAATATGTTTCCAATCTGATATACTTTATTTCACTAAAGAATACTATTTTATTTGTATATAATCAATTGTATTATCCAGCCGTATATCGGATATAAAGTGTAAATGCACTTTCCAGACCGAATCGACCACAGTAAATTGCTGTCGTTTAAAACGTTGACACGGCATTTGTGGCAAACCATGATCAAGAAAACAAACCATTCTTCTTTAGCTGATATTTACCTTGAACTTAAAGCCACTACCAAAGTTTCAAAATTTGGAATATCTCCAGACGTCGGAGCCACTAAGCTATTACTATACGCCGTTATCCATGTGAGCAAGCAAAGACACCCATAGGTCAATCAAATTTGGTATGTGTAACATTTTATACAGGCTGAATATCATAAAAAAATTAATTACAACAATATGTTTCAAATACATTGACTCATCTGAGCACTTAGTTATGTCGTGAAATTTTCACATCATCCGATGTATTATTTTTTTGTGTATTGTCTTTTAATACCTTGCAATACAAAAAATAATTTGGCATGCCATTTGTACTTGCGCACCTCACACACAAGCCAAAGAGCTGCGCATATACTGTATTTGTTCTTGATCCCACCAAATCGGGAAACCCCAAATTTGAGGAGTCATTGTCACCCAGAGCGATGCTTTACAATTAGTGGTCAATCTGAGAATAAAAGTTCGTTAAGTAATTTTTCAATAATAAGGTTTACATCTAACTAGGAGTAAGTTTTACATCAATAATAAAATAATAAATTCGCGTACATGGGACGATATTCATCCAAACGCTCCTCAGATAAGAATCTTACAAAATAATGCAGTTGATAAACGAGTATTCCACTGCACCATGCAGCTCCATATTGTCAATCGTCATCGTCATTATTTGATAACGTGGGCAAACGCATTGCTGAATGATGTCATCGATCTCCGATTGGTTTAAGAACACGAGGCCCAGATCACTGGACTCATTATCTGTCCCATTTGGAAGTAAAAATTGAGAACAACCACGTAAGTACCAATAATTTACCAAGTGATTTTTAAAACAGGTTTCTATTGTATGTACGTTACCGCTACAGTTCATTAATAATTTATTAATAAAACAAAATAATTTATTTCTTGTTTTAAAAAATCCGACCTGAATGATTGTGAAGCTTAAAAACCACCCGCAACCAAACGCACATATGTGTCTGTAAAAAAAACAATTACAGTCGATAAAGCATGTTGCATTAAAATCACTACATTGTTTATTAAAAATTGAAATTGTACCGCGCGTTTTTTTAATACCTGCCTCGCATAATATTTGGAGGTTTTAAAGTGACTGGTTGTGAGATTTCGCAGATAACTTGTGCACTGAGTTTTAATATTACATTTTATTATGTATATAAATAAGGTTCACAAATTAAAGTAGCCAATTGTGTAAACTATTGAAAATTGTGTGTACTGGTAGAATTACACGTTAGTCCTGTTGTGCTACGTCTGGTGTTGTATACCCTGGCAGTAGACGTAATGAAGCATTTCGTTAATAATGGATAAACGGGCAAAACACGTTGATTTTTATAATAAAACCATCATTTTCTCTTTAAACTAAGCACAAAGAAAAGTATCAACTCTAAATGATTGATCGTACCTATTTGTTGGCTATATCCGTGATGTGAAATAATTATTCTAGTATTATAAACGTAAGAATCGATCCGCGTTGAACCTAATAGCCCTATCCGCATTTCATTATTCCGAGCATCACTGGTTGCGAGCTCAGCAAAGTGTCGTCGCTAAAGCTAGAGGTTTGGAACCACATGCAAACGGTGGCAGCAGAGAGGCAAGGCACAGTTAAACGATATCGAACGTAATCCGTCACTTGATCAGCACGAGGGAAATTGTATACCTCGCTCGGACAACATTTGGAAGAAATGGAATATTTAAAAACTTCATACCCGTTATATTAAACAAGATTAATCAATTTTGTAACTGTGTGAAATAGTTGTTTGTTGTACTATATGAACCATTTTAAAACAGTTACTTAACGCGGGAACATCAATATAACACGTAGCTATATATAAATACCACGCCACTGTTATGTGCTTCGTGTCTGCGTCACACTACTACATCTAAGATCGATTACGAGATTTTTTAATTTGTTTGTTTAACTTCAGTGACGTAAATACAATGGTAGAGTAAATGACTTCATCAACATCCGCAGCATTTCTGTTGACACCGCGAGTGTTAACCTAAAGTTTCTAACTATTATTCGAGAATGGATGTTTTAAGTTAAGCGACACATATGAGAGGTGTTGACAGAAATAATTGAGATTTTATTAAGCATGACTACTATTTCTCTAGAAGTACTTTTTTAACTAAACTTGTTCATAGGTAATTAAAATAGTTCTCTTCTACAGGTAACGTTTAATATTTTCATAAGTATCCGTATATAAATATGAATTTCTTTGAGATGTTAGTCTTTTTATGTGGTTTAGACATTGCCGTTTCAGGTAAGCTTTTTTTGCAAAACTCTTTATGGGATTTTAAAGTCCTTGTCGTTATATCAGAAATGACAACTCAGCAGGGACAAACTGACATTCATTCGAATTCGGATTCGTTGACGAAAATGGAGTTTATAAGCTATAAAATGTGCATAAATGTTGCACCTTTCACCGTCAAAGCATCAGTAGAGACGTACTATCCATCTTTGCCCCACAAATTTAAAGTAACAGTGGGTGATATTGATTCCTCTGGGTTTTGGGTCAAACTGGAGCGCACTGACCAATCTACAAGCTGGCAAGCTCATCTTGTTGTTCATTGGATAATTTATTTTAAAGGTAAGCACAGTTTTAAAACATCCAAGTTATGGTTAAACGAACTCTCATAGTTGTTTATTCAAAAAAATCGATCTCAATATTTTATTTAAAATATTTTTCTTGGGTGAACAACGCGCAGAAATATATTTCATCAAGCAATTTGGTGGTCATGAGTAAAGTGTTAAATTAAATTCAAACATTTTGCACTATTCTAGATTTATTTTAAAGAACAGTCAGTTATCCTTTGTAAATAATACTAAGTGTTAATCACGTATTAACTACCACTTTACTTAAAAGCCCCTAATGATTGCACATTATTTGTTTCAGCATGCAGAAGTGACGGGTTCCCTAGTTACCTAAAATTATCTGATGCAAAGTGTTAACGTTTGTTTCTTTAATCAGAGAGTAATTTGTTTCCAGTTACCTACCCAAACATGACATTTTGTTTGCTCAATAAAGTTTGGTATATTTATTGAAATATGACTAAATACACTATATATTTGTTACACAGTACCTAACACTTATAAAAGTTTGATATCTGCGAATGAGGTTGGGATTAGGTGGATTTCCTGGAAAACGATTGAAGATAATGGGTATTAAAAGTCTGCATGTTTGTTTGTATTAAATGATCAATTGTTTAGTGTATTAATGTTATCGTCAGTTGTATTTTATACTTTTTAGTGTTCTAACTTTGTCGTCAGTTGTATTTGATTATTTTTAGGGTATTAATTTTATCGTCAGTTTTATTTGATACTTTTTAGTGAATTAAAGTGACAAATCTATGTCAGTTCCAAAATAGTGGCCGTTAAAAATATACAAAATTCAATTCGATCGGTAATTTCCTTTTTTTATATATAGGCCTAAATGAGACTCATCAGCAGTTTTATCAAAATTGAATTTCTTGGGATTTCCCAAACGCTGAACACTTTTATAGTGGTTGTTGACACATTCTATTTTTATTTCATTTCATACGCTATATATTTAAAAATAAGCTCAAATTATAATCCAAATGCGAATTAAAGACCAAGAAGGCGAGTTGCACATAGCAGTGGTGCGGTGTTTATAGATATCTACGTGTTAAAATGCGGTTCAAGCATTAAGTATACGTATTAAAATGGTTCATGTAGTACAATAAACAACTTTTCCACACATTTACAACATCGGTGGATTTTGTGTAATATAGTTCCATTTCTATTCCATTTCTTCCAAAAAAATTCCATTTCTTCCAAAGGTTGTCCAAGCGAGGTATACAACTTCCCTCGTGCTGATCAAGTGACGGATTACATTCGATATCGTTCAAATGTGCCTCTGCTCTCTGCTGCCACCGTTTGCATGTGGTTTCGAACCTCTAGCTTCAGCTACGACACTTTGCTGAGCTACGCAACAAGTGATGGCCGGGATAATGAGTTGTGGATAGGGCTATTAGATTCAACGAGGATCTACTTTTACGTGGATAATACCAGAGTAAAATTATTCCACATCTCGGATATAGCTAACAAATGGGTGAGAACATTCGTTTAGACTTAATACTTTCCTTTGTTAATACCTTCTGGCAGTTTACACCCAATATATTCAAGGCCGATGATATTTCGATTACAAAATTAAAACTTGTTAATATTTAAACATTGTTCTTCGTTTAAATTGTAAGATAAAATATTTTTTTAATATAATAATCAACGTGTTTTGCTAGTTTATCTATACTTTCCTTTGTTAAACATTGTAAGATAAAATATTTTTTTAATATAATAATCAACGTGTTTTGCTAGTTTATCTATACTATTCACGAAATGCTTTTTACGTTTTACTCAGGGTCTAGAGCACCAGACGTAGCACAACAGGACTAAAGCGTAATTCTACCAGTACCAAAATTTGTCAATAGTTTAGGCAATTGGCTATTTTAACTTGTAGACTTTATTTCTATACATATAATAAAATGTAATATGAAAACTTTGTGCACAAGTTATCTGCGAAATCTTACAACCAGTCACTTCAAAAGCTTAAAATATTATGCGAGGCAGATATTAAAAAAAACACGTGGTATAATTTCAAATAAACAATGTGGTGATTTCAATGCAACATGATTTATCGATTGTAAATGGTTTACAGACACATATGTGCGTTTGGTTTTCAACACAAACATCACAAGTTGGAATGTACATCAATGGTAACAGCGTAGGGAGCTTCCCGTACAGTGGTGGGATATTGCAAGGTGGAGGATCGCTGATATTCGGGCAAGATCAGGACCGACTGAATGCAGGTGGTTTTCAAGCTTCACAATCATTCAGGTCGGGTTTTTTACATTAAGAAATAAATTATTAATTTTTTATGAACTGTAGCGGTAACGTACATGCATTGGAAACCGTATATTAAAAATTACTTTTCAAATTACTGGGACTTATGTTCTTGTTCTTATTTTTTTC
>CH001443.1:15930-68420 GCA_000149265.1 Ciona savignyi | reverse complement strand
TTTTGCAGATTGAGCACTCCACACCTATAACGATTCATTGCGCATAGAAAGTTTACTTTTGTCCAGCAAAATAAATTCACTTTCACTTGGACAACTTTTTTGGTTGGTAAATGTGGAAAGAAGGAACCAAATGACCAGCTTATTGTGGAATTTTAATTTTTTTAAACTATTAATTCGTCGATAAATTTCGAAATGTCCTATGGTAAAGTTGTATTACAATTGCAGAGTTCTAAATTCCTGGTGATAAATCTAAATGCTTAAAACCCGAAATGATGAATTAATTAGAAATAAACCGTCTCTCATGTAATCATTTTATTAAGTGTGTTTTACTTATCTACTATATGTGGGTCTACACATAATGTTTTGCTGTGTAATTTTTTTAATATTGCTAAATTCATTTTTAAAATTAAATATTGTACGAATTTATTTTTGAATAATTGCTTTTACCGGTAGATGGCGCTGGTAGCGTGTACTTAGAATAGGCCATGTGCAGCAAAATAAAAAAAAACATGTCTGACATTTAAAAACGTTACTAGAAATATGTCAATCAACAGTTTAAAACTTTGGGGCGTCACAATCCCCATCATCAGTTTTTTTTACTAAATTTACCAATTTTACACAAGCATCACACGAACCAGTTGAAGGATTTGTATTAGGATATAATAAAAGTACACCCTTCTTTATCGATAATGCTTCCGTATGTTCGTGATTCTTCATAACATGCATACTATGCTGTAAAGTGAGAGATGCTGACTACAAGTTAACGAGAACACGACCTAAAAGTGTAACAAGTGAAGACCACAGAGAACCTGTAGTTCACCAGTGAGGTATTTTTTATTGAAGTTTTAGGAATTTTGCAGGATAATTCGAATCAGCAAGAAGATAGGATGGGATAGGATAGGATAGGATAGAATTCTCATCTTTATCCCCGTGAATGGGAAAACCAAGGGGGTTAACACACGGGCAATCGTCAGATCACTTCGCGCCCATCGTCGGGTTACCGGAGCTATTGCAATGTGTTGTATATGATAGACACGTTCCTTCAATTTGGTAGAACCCATTAATCCGCTGGGTTTAGGCAATCTTCGTAAAGTGCCTTGCCCAAGGACTCAATCAACTAGCTAGCGACCATTTTCGCACCTTCAACCTTTCGATTGAAAGGCGACGCACTTAACCGTTAGACCAACGGGCCGGAAGATATGGCTTTTTGTCTAGCCGCCCGGACAAAACAAAGTTTGAAATAAAAGATATCGCCGCACCATTGTACAATTGCATATACAACCAATTAAAAGAATGATCAAACGCTGTCACGTGTTCGATAGCAAGAACTAGAAATGCTCGGCGGAAACTGTTCCAACGCACACAAGACATCAGTCCGACCAGTTTTTTTAAGTTTTATAACAACCGTTTTATACCTGGGAAATACGGCATATTCAAACAAAACTAAAATTTTCTCCCCCAATGAAGTAAATTTACCAGCGGTCTTAGAAATCGAGCACAAGCAGAAAGAATTTTGCGGAAACATGCCGGCCCGGCAACACTAAAATTTGTGGATGCCGCTAAGTCTCTGCTTTCCTCAGAGGGTATTTTCTAGCCACAAACCACAATAATGTTGCAAAAGCTAATTCAGCAAATAATTCCAACCATAACAAAAATCAGAGTGAACAGTTTGGCCAGCGAAAGCAAACTGTAAGAAAATGTTAACGCTGCGGAAGACCTGGCCATATAATTCTGTACTGCCTTGTTCAATTTAACCCGTGTCATCACCACAACATGCGATCCATGCATCCCGGCAGGAATTTTACAATCCACCGATTAAATATCTTATTCATCGAGTATCACCGGTATGCGTGTATAAATGTAATTAACACACCAGTATTCGCTCCGGTAGACATGGAAGCATGAGTAGCTGCGATGTCGATAGAATTTTATTCCCGACGCAAGGTCAAATCTGAGTTATATCTATGCTACGAAAGTAAATTGTCAGTACCGATTTTCACAAAATAAGTGTGGTTGGGACTTCTTATGCCACAATTCAGGTTGCACAAACAAAAATGGTTACGAACAACGTCGCAAACAACTTAACGGAAGATGTCAACAGGGGAGGAATTTCTTTTAAGACTGTTGCTGTGTTGTTGACTACGAATCAATGATTCTGTCATCTGGAGGTGACGCGGTACCACTATAACAATCTAAAAATAACAACGAGACAATGTATCAATTCGGCGAGGTTGCCATGTTACGCGACACAGTTCTACGAAAACAAGAGAAAAAGACATTTCATTTTTATTTTAGAGAGAAAGCAATACCACCAGTAAATTGTGAAATTATGTACAAACAAAAAACACAACCACCCCCCCCCCCCCACAAGGCAAAGACCGGCTTACTTTCCGGACGTTAATCGAAAATGCGCACTATTTATGTTTGTATTGAGTATTTACTACTTTTTCACCTCTGAACTTATTATATAGCACCTAATTTTTGTACTGTTTTATCACTGCGTTTAGTATCTGCAGTTATCATTCAATACTCACATAGTTTTGTTTAGTTTATACTGAAGTTTTAAATTATTTGTGTTTTGTTGTTGTTGTTTTTTTTTTGTCACGCCTATATTGTTATCTTTTCCGCAAAAAAAACGTTAGACTTTACCGCCTATTTGATTTGTATATGGCCTGTGGCATTATGTTTTAGAGAATCTGTGTTTTCATGCTGCTTAAAGTCAATACAAGCGTTGAAAGCTGCTGACAACAGATTATCGAAAACCCTACCTAAAAGTGTAACACGTATAAATGTAAATTTTGCAAGGCAAGAACACAATCGATCGTGGTATGACAGATTATTTGTTTGTGGTCAAGCATCGCTCTGGGTGACACTAATTCCTTTAGATTTGGAGTTTCCCCGATTGTACAATGGTGCGTAGGTATCTTCCATTTCAAACTTTGTTTCAATTCAAAAATAAATTAAAATCGTCTCCCTAAACGTATAACGGCGCTGGGTAAAAAAGGCATTACAGAAAAAAAACATTGAACTTTTATTATATCCTAAAACAAATCCTTGAATTGGTTCGTATGATGCTTGTGTACAATTGGTAAATTTTGTAACATAAACAGATAATGGGGATAGTGACGCCCCAAAGTTTTAAACTGTTGATTGACCTGTTACTACTAACGTTTTTAAATGTCAGACATGCTTTGTTATTTTGCTGCACATGGCCTATCATAAGTACACGCCAGCAGCGTCGTCTTTCGCCGGTGAAGGCAATTATTTAAAAATTTATTCGTAGAATATTTATTTTTTTTAATGAAATTTACCATAACAGAATTACATTTTATTCAATTTAAATTCAGTTTTATTAAACAAATTAACACGGCAAAATACTGACTATAGACCGACATATAGTATATAAGTAACACACACGAAATAAAATTATTACATGAGAGACGGTTCATTTCTAATTAATTCATGCGTTGGCGGCCATAAAATGGAAAACACCATAGAATGAAAAATCTAACAAGATACTTCTAAAATCGGATTTTGTGCATTTAAATTTATCACAGGGAAATTATAACTCGGCAATTGTAATACGACTTTACCATAGGACATTTCGAAATTTATCAACGAATTATTTTAACAAAATTAAAATTCCAAAGTAAGCAAAAAAAGGAAGTTTGTTAAATAAATTCTTATTAATAAGTTTTATATCTAAGGGTAAGTTTTACTTTAATAATAACTTATTGAATTCGCGTACACCAGACGATATTCAATCAAACGCTCCTCAGCTGAGAAGTTCACACAGTGATGCAGTCGGTTGATGAGTATTCCACTGCACCATGCAGCTCCATTTTGTCGATCGTCATCGTCATTACTGGATCACGTGGGCAAACGCATAGCTGAATGATGTCATCGATCTCTGATTGGTTAAGAACACGAGCCCAGATCATTGGACTTATGATCTGTCCACTGTGAAATAAATAAATAAATAAGAAGAATGTAAGTACCAGTAGTTTGACAAGTGATTTTTAATATTGCATGTACGTTACCGCTACAGTTCGTAAACAACTTAATAATTTATTTTTTGATTTAAAACAACCGACTTGAAGGATTGATGAGCTTGAAGATCACGCGCATTCACTCGGTCCTGGTCTTGTCCCAATATCATTGATCCTCCACCTCGCATTACCCCACCACTGTACGGGAAACTCCCTACGCAGGTACCATTGATGTACATTCCAACTTGTGATGTTTGTGTTGAAAACCAAACGCACATATGTGTCTGATGAACAATTACAATCGATAAATCATGTTGCATTGAAATCACCACATTGTTTATTTGAAATTGAAATTGTACCGCGCGTTTTTTTAATACTTGCCTCGCATAATATTTAGAACTTTTAAAGTGACTGGTAGTGAGATTTGGCAGACAACTTGTGCACTGGGTTTTAATATTACATTTTAATATGTATATAAATATTGTTCACAATTTAATAGCCAGTTGTGTAAACTATTGAAAAATTTTAGTACTGGTAGAATTGCACGCCAGTCCTGTTGTGCCACGTCTACTGTATTAGACCCTGGCAGTAGACGTAACGAAGCATTTCGTTAATAATAGATAAACCAGCAAAACACTTTGATTATTACAATAAAACAAATATTTTCTCTTTAAACTAAGCAAAAAGGAAAGTATCAAATGTAAACGATTGCTCGTACCCATTTGTTGGCTATATCCGTAATGTGGAATAATTTTGCTCTAGTATTATCCACGTAAAAGTCGATCCGCGTTGAACCTTTTAGCCTTATCCGCACTTCGTTATTTCGGGAATCACTGGTTGCGTAGCTCAACAAAGTATCGTAGCTGAAGCTTGAGGTTCGAAACCACATGCAAACAGTGGCAGCAGAAAGACTGGGCACATTTAAACGATATCGAACGTAATCCGTCACTTGATCAGCACGAGGGAAATTGCATACCTCGCTTGGACTACCTTTAAACAACTATAAAAGTTTGTTTAACCGTAACTTGGATATAATAAAACTGTACTTACCTTCAAAATATAACACCCAATTAAAAACAAGATGAGCTTGCCAGCCTGTAGACTGGTCAGTGCGCTCCAGTTTGACCCAAAACCCAGAGGAATCAATATCACCCACTGTTAATTTAAAATTGTGCGGCACGGACGTGTGGTAGGTCTCTAATGATGCTTTGACTATAATAGGGACAACATTTATGCACATTTGATAACTTATAAACTCCATTTTCGTCAACGAATCCGAATTCGAATGAATTTCAGTTTGTCCCTGCTGAGTTGTCATTTCTGACATAGATATAACGACAAGGACTTTAAAATCACATAATATATTCTTGCATAAAAGGCTTACCTGAAACAACAATGTCTAAACCACAAAAAAACACCATCATCTCAAAGAAATTCATATTTATTTACGGATACTTTTACGGATATGAAAATATTAAACGTTACCTGTATACTTATTTCACCTATGAACAAGTTTGGTTAAATAAAATACTTCTAAAGAAATATAACTGACTACTTTTATTATTTCTGTCAACACCTCTCATTTGTGACGCGTTACTTAAAACATTCACTCTCGGATATTAGTTAGAAACTTTGAGGTTAACACTTACAGTGTCAACAGAAATGCTGCGGATGTTGATGATGTCATTTACTCCACCATTGCATTTACTTCACTACAGTTAGTTAAACAATTTAACATTTTTTAATCGATCTTAGAATATGTACCTCAACTGTTAGAATTTTTACAAAATTAAAGAAAACAGGTTTTATTTATTATATTTAACAGCCTTGATATCGTGTATAAATTCTAAATGCATTTTTCGGAAGAACTCAATCACAGTTAATTGGTGTCATTAAAAAATGTTGACACTGCATTTTTTTGCAAAACATGACCAAAAGAAGATCGATTTGTTTTTCTTCCCTTTAAGCTTTAAATTTAATTGCACTGGTAACGAACATTTAGCTGTTATATACATTTTCCCGCCTAATTTCTTGGAGAGTTAGTGCGTTAGTTTCACCCAAAATGTTTAAATTTGAAACCTGATCGTCGATAGCTAGTTGATTATATCTTTAAGTTTACTGGGTCTTTCACAATCCCCGTAGAAGTTTTTCTCAATAAATACTAATTCAAAGGGTTTGTAGCGGTCCGAAATTTTTTAAACTGTTAATTGACTTGTGATTGGAATCGTTTTTAAAGGTCACACATAATATTTTATTTGGATACACACGACCTGACAGTAAAGTACGTACCAACAGCGTCTTCTTGTGGTAGAACAACTACTGTATTAAAATATTAATTTGTGGAATGTTTTCTTTTAACACATAATTTTGCAAACTCAGAAATTCATTTTATTGAATTTGTCGTACTTAATGTTACACTTTCTCCAAGGGTTTATATAACAAAAACATAAGTAGGGATGAATATTATAGAATATAACTAAAACACAGTTTATACACACCGATTTATTTCCAATCAAATCCTGTGTTAGAGAGAAACATCACAAGATGGAAATTTAAACAAGAAACTACTTAATTCACATTTGGGACATTTAGATTTTTTCCACTGGAATAAAAGGCGGCAATTTTAATATAAATTTTCATATGACATTTCGAAATTTATCGTCGAAATGTTTTTAAAAATGTTAAAATTTATAACATACTGGTCACTTAGTTCGTTTATTTCATATTTATTATCTAACATTTAAATCTATATCAAAGTAAATTTAATTTGCTAAAACAATGTAAAGTTCTTTCAAATTGACCATAGTAAGGTATCCATCTAAAAGTATGTTGCGTGCCAACAAAAATACACAGACATGGATTTTTTCACTAATGGAATAGTAAATTAGCATACAAAACTTAATGTTCACATATAAACGCTTATCAGGTGAGAATTATGCAGTTGATAAACGAAGTAAACTGATGCACCATATATTTCCATTTTATCAATCGACATCGTCATTACATGATCACGTGGGCAAAAGCAGAGCTTAATGACGTAATCGATTTCTGATTGTTTAAGAACGCGAGGCCAGATCATTGGACTCGATGGGTTGTAGGTTCGAAACTGGTCTCTAGAAAATCGGCTATTTCTTTGGGCAAGGCAATTAACGGACATACCCTAAACCCATTGGAATGATGGGTTCTAAAGAAACGGCAGAATCATACACAACTCATTACAAAAGCTAAACCGACGATGGGCGCGAAGAAAACTGCCGATTGCTTGTGTGTTAACGCTTATTGTGTTTTTCCATTCACGGGGATAAACATGAATATCCTATGCTATTCTACCCTATTCATATACATAACCTACAAACTCCATCACAAAACTTAAAATTTCATTATTTTGTGAGCACTAGCCCTACATGTGCAATTTGGTTAAGTGGAACTCAATATCACACGGACGGGGGGGCATCTTACTTAATGTTAATGTCAAGAAACTTTCGTTGTACAAAATTGTCGACTGGGTTAATAAGTACAACGGGTTCATGCAATTTAAAAACAAATCAACTTCGTTAACGTCTTATTCAACGTTAATGTTTGCCGGTTTTGTGTGGTTATGTCTATATTCAATATTTGTAAAAAAAATTAAATGAACCTGCACTGAACCCAAACGTCGAATGCTAATTAGCATGTTCCTGTTTTTTTGTGTTTTAGGTTTTGTTGCATTTCGCTGATGACACATAATTTAGAAAGCAAGTGTATTTTTCTTTATAAATTATATTATTATACATCTGCATAGTGTAATATTTAAATAGTGTTTTAAATGTCTTGCTGTGATATTTCACAGTTAGTTTGACTTGTGCCATGTGTTTTAATATCATTTCTTTTTGAATAAGAAGTAACGTTTACAAGTTCAGGTAGCCTACTGTGTAAAATGTATTAAAAACGCAAATTTTAGCATTAACTTAATATGGAAGTAAAATATACAAGTTGGTAGCCCGTGTTGAATTACTACAGGAAATGTTAAACGCAGCGACTGTAATACGACTATACTTGAATAATAAAATAATAAATTCGCGTACACAAGACGATATTCATCCAAACGTTCCTCAGTTAAGAATTTCATAAAGTAATGCAGTCGGTTGCTAAGTTTTCCGTTGCACCATGCAGTTCCATATTGTCAATCGTCATCGCCATTACTGGATCACGTGGGCAAACGCATAGCTGAATGATGTCATCGATCTCCGATTGGTTAAATACACGAGGCCAAATCATTGGATTTACGATCTGTCCACTATGAAATAATAAATAAGAAGAAATACGTAAGTGAAAACCAGGAAAACCGATCGATTGTCTATGCAGAAACATATAACGTCGAATTACAAAAAAATAAAAAATAGAGGGGGGCTTTCACGTGGTTGACATTGTATAGTTAATATACAGTATCTATTGCAGGTAGGTGACCGCCACATTTTATATACAAATTACGGATTTATTGATTGATTTAAAACAACCAACTTGAATGATTGATGAGCTTGCAAACCACCCGCATTCACTCGGTCCTGGTCTTGTCCTAATATCATTGATCCTCCACCTCGCAATATCCCACCACTGTACGGGAAACTCCCTTGGTTGGTACCATTGATGTACATTCCAACTTGCTTTGTTTGTGTTGAAAACCAAACGCACATATGAGTCTGAGGAACAATTACAATCGATAAAGCACTTTATTGAAATTAACACAATGTTTATTTACTTTTAGACGTAGTGTTATAAATTCGACACTTGGTCATATTTCTATATTTACTGCGCTTTCGGTCATAATATTTTAAACTTTTATCAAATGGTTGTGGGATTTCGTTAATAACTAGCTTGTGTTTTAATACTAATTTTTATTGTGTATAGAATTTAAGTTAAAAAGTTAAAATAGTCTTTAAACAAAACGGATAAACCAGCATAATTTTGAGATAAATTCTTTTGCCTAGAAAGTTTCCGGTGTAAACTGCTAAAAGGTCGTCAAATGATTGTATTTATCTTAAAAAAATACTTTTACCCATTTGTTGGTCATATCCGCGCTCGTGTAAAATATTCTTGCTCTTTTATTATCCACCCACAAATCGATTTGTTTTGAACCTTCCAAAGTTATCACCATCTCGTTATTCCGGGCATTACTGGTTGCGTAGCTTAGCACACAATCGGTGCTGAAGCTAGAAGTTTGGAACCACATGCAAACAGTGGCAGCAGAGAGGCTAGGCACATTTGAACGATATCGAACGTAATCCGTCACTTGATCAGCACGAAGGAAATTGTATACCTCGCTGGGACAACCTTTGAAATAAATGGAACGTGTAAAATCTTAATAATGATTATATTCCACCCAAATCAACCGATGTTGTAGTTATATGGAGTATTCGTTACAGTTAGCCATTTTGTTCCTAGAATTGTGTTCTGCTAAAGGAATTAACAAAAAGAAATAAAATTTTATTTAAGAAAGTCAGTAATAAATCAATACTTGAATGTTAAAGGTAGGCCAGCTATCTCTTTAAACAAACTACAGTGCCTTTAACCGCAACTATTGTATAGTAAAACCGTACTCACCTTTAAAATATAACACCCAATGAACAACCAGATGAGCTTGCCAGTCTGTAGATTGGTCAATGCGCTCCAGTTCGATCAAAAACCCAGTGGAATCAATATAACCCACCACTGTTACCTTAAATGTGTGCGGCAAAGATGAATTGCAGGTCGTAACTGATGATTTGACGATAAACGGTTCAAAATGTATGCACAAATGATAGCCTACAAATTCCGTTTTCTTCGTGGAATTCGAACTTGAATAAATTTCAGTTTGTCCGCGCTGGGGTGTCATTTCTACTATATAACGGCAAGGACTTAAAATCATATAATACATTTTTGCAAAAAATGATTTACCTGGAAGAGCAATGCCAAAACCACCAAAAATTACCAATAACAGAGTTACGAATTTCATTATTTAAAAAAAAAACTAGGGAAAATATTTAACGTGACCTGCAGGATAGGACTCTTATTTTAATTATATATGAACAAGTTTGAATACATAAAACCTATCTAACAAAATGGTATTCAAGCACCGTAACTAACCTCGACTATTTATATAAACACATATCTATTGTGACACGGTATTTAAAACCGCTTACTTTCTAATATTAGTAAAAAAGTTTTAAGTAACGCTCGCAGTGTAATCAGAAATGCAACGGATGTTGGTGATATTATTTACTATACCATTTCATTTACCACTTCATAAGAACTTTTTCGGAAGGACCTAATCTAGCAGTTAACAGCAGTTAAATGAACAATCGGTACATTATCTTATGAATACTTTCGGGTAACTTAAGTTAAAGCAATATAAAACACAATATTTTTAGAATATATTTTAATTAGGGCGAAAAATCCACATGAGAATAAATTCTTATTCACACGAAATTTGATGAATTTTTGGCTTTGTTTAATGCAGTACTTTTAATTAGAATAAAACCACATTTTTGTTAAAAGGGAGGCATGTATTCAAATAGAAAGATTTCCTTAGGAAAAACTATTTATGGGTCTCATTTGGGAAAAATGGGACAAATATTGTATTTGTCCGTATTTTTCAAACGTTTGGGGTAGAGATAGGATGATTATGTTATCCCAGGTAATCGGAAAACCAAGGGGGTTAACACTTGGGCAATCGTCAGATCACCTCGCGCCCACCGTCGGGTAACCGGAGCTATGCAATATGTTCTGTATGATTCACAAGTTCCTTTAATTTGGTAGGAACCATTATTCCGCTGGGTTCAGGCAATGTATGTTAAGTGCCTTGTCCAAGGACACAACCGACTAACCAGCAACCAGTTGGCATCCTTAAACTTTTCGGTTTCACAGGCATGGCATGTCGCCCCGAAATCCACCTGAAGAAGTTATTAAATTGCAATATTGAAACTTTGATATTCATTATTCCACATAGTCTAGATATGTAGAACCATAAAATGGTGTTAAATCCAGGGAAATTTACCTGCATTCTTAAAAACCCAAACTTGTTATTAAAAGTTTGATTTTGGGTATATCGCTTGAACGGCTAGTTCAATTTTGATCACATAATGTGTAACGGCAGTGCATTAGCCACTACTTTTTCATTTACTACAAAGAAAAATATATCTGGAGAAATACAATGGAAGGTGCATCGTGTACTACTTAAAAAGTGTTTTAAATGTCTGGTGTAATATTTCAAAATTTGTTTGACTTGTGCCATGTGTTTTAATTAATATGATTTCTATTTGAATAAGAAGTAACGTTTTAAAGTTCTTCTGTGCAAAATGTAAAAGGTATCTTCTGTGTAAAATGTATTAAAAACGCAAATTTTAGCATTAACTTAATATGGAAGTAAAATATACAAGTTGGTAGCCCGTGTTGAATTACTACAGGGAATGTTAAACGCAGCGACTGTAATACGACTTTACTTCAATAATAAAATAATAAATTTGCGTATACAAGATGATATTAATGCAAACGCTCCTCAGTTAATAATTTCATAAAGTAATGCAGTCAATCGATGAGTTTTCCGTTGCACCATGCAGTTCCATATTGTCAATCGTCATCATAATTACTTGATCACGTGGGCAAACGCATAGATGAATAATGTCATCGATCTCCAATTGGTTAAATACACGAGGCCAAATCATTGGATTTACGATATGTCCCCTGTGAAATAAAAACATGATAAACGTAATTGTTAAACCAGGAAACCCGATCGATTGTGTATGCAGAAACATATAACGAAGAATCACAAATGATCAAAAAAATAGAAGGGGCTAACACGTGGTTGACATTTGGATTTATTGATTGATTTAAAACAACAGACCTAAATGATTGTGAAGGGTCCAAACCACGCGCATTCAGTCGGTCCTGTTCTTGTCCTAATATCATTGATCCTCCACCTCGCATTTCCCCACCACTGTACGGGAAACTCCCTACGCTGGTACCATTGATGTACATTCCAAATTGTGATGTTAGTGTTGAAAACCAAACGCACATATGAGTCTGAGGATCAATTACAATATATTACCCTTTATTAAAATCTACACAATGTTTATTAACTTTTTGAAGTAGTATTATAAATTCGACATTCGGTCATATTTCTATGTTTACTGAGCATTCGTTCATACTATTTTTAACTTTTATTAAATGGTTGTGAGACTTCGTCGATAACTAGCTTGTGCTTTAATACTGATTTTTATTGTGTATAGAATTGAAGTTAAAAAGTTAAAGTAGTCTTTAAACAAAAGGGATGAACCAGCATAAAATTAAGATAAAGTCTGTTGCCTAGAAAGTTTCCGGTGTAAATTGCCATCAGGTCGTCAAATGGTATTTATCCTAAAAAATATTCTCACCCATTTGTTGGTCATATCCGTGCTGGTGGAAAATATTTTTAGTCTTTTTTGAGCCACCCACAATTCGATTTGGTTTGAACCTTTCAAGATTATAGCTATCTCGTTATTCCGGGCATTACTGGTTGCGTAGCTTAGTACACCATCGCTGCTGAAGCTGGAGGTTCGAAACCACATGCAAACAGTGGCAGCAGAGAGATTAGGCACATTCGAACGATATCGAACGTAATCCGTTACTTGATTAGTACGAGGGAAATTATATACCTGGCTTGGACAACCTTTGAAAGAAATGGAATGGGTAAAAACTCAATAATAATTATATTGCACCAAAATTAACTGATATTGTAGTTATATGGAGTATTTGTTACAGTTAACCATGTTTTTTTCTATAATTGTGTTTTGCTGCAGGTATTAACAAAAGAAAATTAAATTTTATTTAAATAATTTAGTAAAGAATCAATATCAAATTTGGACGAGCTATCTCTTTAAATAAACTACCAAAACAGTGCCTTTAAGGGCAACTAGGGTATAATAAAACTGTACTAACCTTCAAAATATAACACCCAATGAACAATAAGAGGAGCTTGCCAGCCTGTGGATTGGTCAGTACGCTCAAGTTTGATTAAAAACCCAGTGGAATCAATATAACCCACCACTGTTACCTTAAATGTGTGCGGCAAAGATGGATTGCAGGTCGTAACTGATGATTTGACGATAAATGGTTCATAATGTATGCACATATGATATCCTACAAATGCCGTTTTTCTCATAGAATTTGAACTTGAATAAATTTCAGTTTGTCCGCGCTGGGGTGTCATTTCTACTATATAACGGCAAGGACTTAAAATCATATAATATTTTTTTGCAAAAAATGATTTACCTGTAACAGCAATGCCAAAACCACCAAAAATGACCAGTGACATAGTTACAAATTTCATAATTATTTACGATTACTAGGGAAATTATTAAACGTGACCTGCAGGATAGGATTCTTATTTTAATCAACTATAAACAAGTTTGAATACATAAAACCTATCTAACAAAATGGTATTCAAGTACCGTAACTTAACTGGACTATTTGTATAAACGCATATCTCTTGTGACACGGTATTTAAAACCGCTTACTTTCGAATATTAGTGAAAATGTTTTAAGTAACGCTTGCAGTGTAATCAGAAATGCAACGGATGTTGGTGATATTATTTACTATACCGTGTCATTTACGTTTAAAAAACTTCTCGGAAGGACTTAATCAAGCAGTTAACAGCAGTTAAGAAATCAACCGGTACATTTTTTTATGAACACTTATGGATAGCTTAAGCTAATAGCAGTATAAAAACACAATATTTTTAAAATATATTTTAATCACGGCGAAAAATTTATTCTTGCAAATAAAAAAACTGATAAAACGTTTCCCGCAACCGTTTTCTATTCAAATGGCGTTTAGGGGTTTAAAAAACAAATTTTAATAATCATTGCGACTTTTTGTTAAACATATGGCGCAATTTTCGTTTAACGACGCGTTTTTTTTATTATTTGAAGATTTATTCTCGTTATTTGTGTGAGCTTCAACACGTAAGTGAATCCTTGTTCTCCTAAAAATTAATGGATTTTTGGTCCTGTCTAGTGCAGTACTCTTTATTAAAATAAAACCACATTTTCGCTAAAAAGAAGATATAAATTCAAATGGAAAGATTTTGTTTAAAAACTAGATATAAGTGCCATTTGGTAAAAATGTGTCACATACTGTTTTTGTCTGATTTTTTTCTTAATTTACGTCACACGCGTGACAGACATTTTTGTCCGGCCGGTTGCGAAACTGGTCGCTAGCTAGTCGGTTGTGTCCTTGGGCAAGACACTTTACGGACATTGCCTGAACCCAGCGGATTAATGGGTTGTACCAAATTGAATGAACGGGTCTATCATTTACAACACACTGCAATAGCTCCGGTAAACCGACGGTCGGCGCGAGGTGATATGACGATTGCTCGTTCGTTAACCCCCTTGGTTTTCCCATTCACGGAGATAAACATGAATATCCTATCCTATCCTATCCAAACATGGCATGTCACCCCTAAATCTACCAGAAGAAGTAATGAAATCACAATATTGTAACTTTGTTATTTGTTAGACCCAAATTTTGGCTGATAAATTCAGGAAAATTTCTATGGAGCCTTAAAAACCAAAGCGGTGTATTTTCATATCGCTTGAACAGCTGATCCAGTTTTGATATCTTAAGAAATAACCTAGAAACGAAGATTTGTTTCTGAATAATGTTTGTGACCGAGATGCCATGTCGCGCCACCATCTACCTGAAAGAGTAATGCAATCGTAATAAAACTTTTTCATTTGTTAAACAACACGTTCCAGATATGTAAAAAGTAAAATTTTAGTTGATAAATCAATGGGAATTCCCCTAGGGTGTTAAAAACCAAAATGGCGGATCCAATTTTGATCAGATTCGGTATAATGATAGTGCATTAGCCACAGGTCTGTAAAGAACCTATTATAGTTTTCATCCCGGTCTTCAAGAATAATACACCGTAATACTGTTGTAGAAGATTTATGCTTTCGTAGCAAATAAACAAACAAAACAGACCTTTAGCCAGCTAATGGTTTTTGTCAGTAAAATGGTCGTTTATTGACTGATAAAGACATAGTACCATCACTCAATGTATTCAATATCGTAGTAAATACGCCCATAAAAATTCTAAGCGCTTCTACGGACTGGGCATAATATACGGCAGGTGAGATGAATAAAACTGCGTATAACTTCTGTTGGACTGCTTTCGCATTTTGTCTACTGGGACTCCATCATAGCTTAAGTTGCTTGCGTTTGGTTAATGAAGAAAAAAAGGTTATCTCGCTTAAAGCCGCCATTACGAAAAATTGATCATGACTGGTTGCTTCGTTATTCCCACCTCATGTTAATGTACTGTTTGCGCACCCCACAATTATACGCACATTTGTGACTAATAACGTCAGCATATTTGACATGAAACAAACGATTCTTTTGATCACAAACAGCTATTTTTCACAGAACGGAGACATCTAACAACAATATCCTCATAAACTTCATCTTTAGCCATGTTCTCAGCAGCATCCTTTGCAACGTTGTTAATATAATCCTATTCAACATCCGCGCAATCAAGTTCAGGTGTATTACATAACCAGCTAAAATGTATAAGATAATGCCATCTTATACAATTTTTTTTTATAAAAAATACGTTTGATTGCTATATTTTGCAAATTATAACAATTTCCATATTGTCTGCCGAAAATGTAGATAATATGCTGTACTAGCTAAGCCGGAAATGAAACATCGTTTAATGACTTCAGCCACCACTACAGGATGGGAACATGTGCAGTCATTATCCTGTTTCACCAATATGTTTGTGTGTGAGTTTTAAACGCACTGGCTTTGTAGATAATATTTAGATTGCATATTAGAAGACGCAGGGCGTTATTAAACCAGTTTGTATTATGTGAGTTATTTTGGGATTTAATCGTTAAAGTTTTTACCCTTTTTAGTACATGAAAATAGCAGCACTATAGACAAATATAAAAATGAACTTATGGAGTATGAATCCGACTGAAATAAGGGCTTTGCTGAGGAATGGACAACATAGAAAGGAATCGACCGGGTACTGGGCAGCAGGTTTGTCTAACGTTTGCATAACGCGACGCTGTATACTATATGTACTATTATATTAAAACTATCATATGATAATATAGGTTTGATTTGAAAATTGCAAAATGCGTTACCACACGGTCAACCGATTATCTCGCACCATCGCCGGGTTACCGGAGCTTTACAGTGTATTGCATATTGTGTTCTTTGAGTTTTGATGAGTCGTCCGTTTTGTTCAAATAATAATTTGGATTCAGACGATCAAATATACTTCTCAATAACACAACCGACTAGCTGGCCACCCATTTCAAACCTCTAATCGCTTGACTGAAAGGTGACACTTGTATACCAAGATATTCCATCAGAATGTAACATGAACATACATAAACCTGGCTTCAGCGAATAGGTCATATATATAGCGTTACCGCATAAAAAAATATTCGGTCCGGTGATATTTGATTGCTCGACGACATACTATGTACGCACAACGCTATACCGCGTGGACCCACGCTGGTAAAACCGCTTTGTTTGTATCAACTTACTAGCATTGCCATCGTTGTAATGTAAGCAGGGTGTAAAAGGAAATAGGAAAGGAGGAAAGCTGCTCATTAAACTGATGGAAACTAATTAAAATCCTAAACAATGGTATCAACCTCAGAACTAACCAAAACTGCAACCCGACCACTAGCACTACGGTGTACACTCGTCTAAATATCACATGTATATAAAAATGCGGATATTACCTTATCTATACTAGCGGACTGTTGCTTAAAATAAAAGTTATACAGCATGCAATATGTTGTTAAACAGGATACAAGCAAGCAAATTTAGCAATTGTACCAAGCAAATTGGCAAAAGATTTTGAAAAATTCGCGCTTGCCAACAGTGGTGCTCTACCACTACTATATGTGAGCAAAGTGGGAGAACTGACTGCCGGAGATTGGGGCAAAAACTCTGATATCAGGACGGACGCACCTGCTTACCAAATAGTTTCTAACAAAACGCGGAAACTAGTGTACGATCTGTTAGGTGAGTACGCTAACTGCATTACATTTAATTTTTGGTATATATTGATTGACAGTTTTAAAAGAAATTTACTCAATGTTGCATTTAGATTGATGATTCAACGTTGCTTTTAAATGACCTTGGGTATTCCATATGTACTTAGTACAAATCATTAACGAAAAAATGTTATACCGTTTCAGACGTCGACTGTTCGGATATGGTGACGTTTTACATCGGCTGCAGCTATTCCTTCAGTCGCATTTTGATCGAAAACAAGCTCCTAACACCAAATTCAAAGGGAGTATCAATGTTTAGAACAAATATTGACTGCTACGGAAGTGGACCGTTCCAATGCAAAATGATTGTCAGTATGAAAGCAATTTCAAAGAGGGGCCTTTCCAAAATCCATCAAATTACATCCAAATTTTCCGATGTGCATGGAGCGCCAATACATTATGGCAATCCAGGTAAAATAATTGTTTTTATACAAATAAATTGGGTATAAAGTTAATTTTACATATAAAACCATCGGAATTATATCCCTGGAACGAACGTATGTACAATTATTTTCGACCTGTTCCCCTTCAGTGCAATATTAGTGCTCAGTCCTTTAGCAATGCACAGTCGTTTGTTACCCGTTTTGCTATTCTATAACGCCGATTAACTAGCTCAGGTTTCGATACAACAATCTTACGGTTGACAGAAAATAAATAAAATAGCCTTTAATGAATGACAAATGTTTTTCCGCTTACCTTGATGTTGATTGACTTTAGTTTTTCCATCTAGTTTTACATATTAGTTTCCATCTTTACAGCACGAATCGGGATTCCTGATGTTAACGACTACATCGGAGATCCAACAGATTTTCTTGAAAATGACGTACCTGTATTTTGGTGCTGTGGGTTTACAGCAGTCGAGGCGCTTATGCAAGCAAATGTGGAAAGGGCTTTTACACACTGGCCGAACTCCGTGTTTATAACTGATGTAAAGCAAGAGGATATCAGCTTGGAGACAACTCCTGAAGAGCAATGTCAAGTGGTCGAATACAGCAAGAATATGTACAGTGCAATATCTAAGCGCACCATCGAAAAAATAGAAGCAATTTATGATATTGTAAAATCAGACCTTGGTCGACAAGTGATTATGCCTGAACCGGTGTTTGTGAAGTCAGCGCTTGCTCTGTCGCATTCAACTAAAGTCGCAATTATTACTGGGTGCCCTGTGAACCAAGGCCAGCGGTCTAGTAAAACCGACATAATACCTGGTTAGTGTTTTAAAAAATTTAACATAATATTCTTCAATTAATTCAGTATGGTTTATTCAGGTGCATTAAGGTTGGCATCTTCGCTTCAGTCACTAGGAAAAGCCGTGGATATTTTGACCGATTACCAGACCGCGGAAACAGCCCAAAATATCACTGCGCAGTGTGTAAAGGCCGGATTACTGGCTAATTCTCCGGAAGTTAAGACATTAAAGAAAGCTGAATGGTTTGACAATGAAAGCTTACCGAGATACGAACTACTGATTATAATGCAACAAGAATGTACAGTTGTCAAGTTAGCCGATCCTGGTACGAATGACATTGCCACGAATTTACGGGCGGTGATCAACCACCCTGAAGTTGTAACGATTACACTTGGTGGTACAGGAGATGAAGATGCATTACAAACTTGGTTACAAAATGCAAATCTTACAGTGGAAAATGGTGCGAATAATGATCCCAATCTTTTAATAACCAAAGGTAAGCAGGCAGCCTAGTAGTTTCAAATACTTACGTAACTATACGGTAAGGTCGAAAAAGATTTTTTAAACTAAAAAATGTGTCAGTAGAATTCCCTTTAAATCAAAGACAAATATAACATGCTTTTACAAAATTAATTAATGATACGGTAATCAAGTACTGTTTAACTTTAAAATATGGTTTCTTGTGGTTTGTAATAATGCACTGTTTAAAATTTGATTTTAGCACATGCTCTTTAGCTAAATTTAAATTTAAAACTCTTATTTCTTTGAAAATACTCTATAACGTATTTATTTTTGGAAGTTTAAAGGGTGATTTAAAACATTGACTACTGCTAAAATGCTGCAAAATATATAAATATTACGGCATAAGGGATAGATTTAAACATGGGGTTGAAGTTAGATTTAGTGGTTGGATTGAGATTTGTGTTTAGGTCAGGGTTTAAACTAGTTTCCATAGTTTTAGTATTTTCTCCTATTTCATTTTTGCCTGTTAATTAGCTGCGTTAACGTTTTTTAAAGTATTTCTTATGGTATAAGTGTTAACAGCGCAATATGAAACAATATCACAGTGCTCATTTTCATCGCAGGCGTTTCAAACTGGGTATGCTATGGTCTCGCACTCTCCTTGTATCTAGCAATGTCTTGTCCCGTCCACGAACGTTACGTACGCAGAGCTGTCGGATTCCCAGTTGATGTTGCTGCATTGATGGAAAACGCTCTTCCCTCTGTCGAAAAGGTACATACAACAGGCTTTGAAAATACGTGTCTTAATTTTATTTAAAATATTTTAAATGTTCTTTAAAATATTCTATTTTAAACTTTTGTTGAACCATTATTATATAATCCTTATAGTTTACAGTCGATTGTTACTAAGCTTCTTTTAAGCTAAATGCATATCTAAAACTTATCCCGGTAAAAGTCTTTTAATGCTGTACGAATGAACAAATGACTGATATCCTTGCGTTTACGTGATCCCCTTGAATTTTGTTGCTTGTGTGCGCTGAGTGGAAAGCGTGTAGGATGTATACTTTTGACCGCGCTATATCTAACTTTAATTCTTAAACAAGCTGATCAGGTTAATTGAGTAGCAGCTGCTTTTTAACACGGAATGGTATTCTTATATTTAACCACAATTTATTCTACACACAGTCGTTATAAGACGTCGGAATACCTGCGACCGCATTGGAGTTAATTTCTTTCTTTCTTCATTTAACCTTCTTTTTTATTCTTTCATTTGTATACACTGACTGAAATTTACGTTCTGCGGTGCTGCGTGAACATTACCCAACAAAAGTGTTATAGATAGAGAACCAATCAAGGATGCTGTCGACGAGCTTATACCGGATTATTTTTATCTCCGTGAATAAGTAAACGCAATACGCGAGCTGTTGCAGTGTGTTCTACATGATAAAGACGTCCATCCACTTTTTTACCGACTTTAGTTTCGACCCAGGATGAGCTCGTTGCTAAGACCGTTTTTGTATATAAATCTATATATGTATCGATTGTTTGGCCACACGACCGTACTTTTATCTAGTTTTTGTTTACCGAGCTAAGTTTTGAACCCATGACAGGCTCGTCACCAGGACCGATTTTTTGTATAAGAGTCGGTGATATTTGTATCGATCGCGTTAACCATTTGGCCACACGACCTTACTTTCAACCAGTTTTTTACCGAGCAAAGTTTTGAACCCATGACGGGCTCGTCACCAGGACCAATTTTTTTTGTATAAGAGCCGGTATATGTATCGGTCGCGTTAACCATTTGGCCACACGACCATATAATTTTATCAATTTTTTTGTTGTTTTTTACCGAGCCAAGTTTCGAACCCTTGGTGGGCTCGTCACCAGGACCGATTTTTTGTATAAGAGTCGGTATATGTATCGGTCGCGTTAACCATTTGGCCACACGACCGTACTATTTTACCAAGTTATAGTACAATCCGTTGATAGTTGGAGCCTGACACAAGTGGACAGTTTTGATCAAAACTCTTTGCACTAAATGGCGAAAGTACCATGCGGATCATAAATTAGACCTTACATTATCGAGTAATCGTGTCTACAAAAGTTCGAAAAATCTCTAAACGTGTGCCATTAAAACAATTTATTTAACTGACGCCTCATTTTCAATAAACACGTCCTACTTACACATATCATGACATGCGTCTTTCCATAGGAACGAGAGATATCAACAATAACTAGACAGTTTGGCCGTCAATCGGGTCAATTCCCTGACACTTCACTGCCGGTTGAAGAAAGATCGTTTGACGAAGAACATCAAAAAGTTATCAGTAGTATATTGGAGGCTGCTGGTATATAATTTTTGAAAATCGTCATTATAACTAATATTACATTTATAACAGAAGTCAAACTGTAATTTGAATTACTGTTATTGCCAAATGTATACGGAAGTACGTCATTCACTAATCGCTACAGCTTATGTTATTCTTTACGATCATTATTACTCTGGCTTATTTTATTGCATTGCATCTTCAGTGTTTGTTCCTCACATGTGTTATATGTACTGCAAAGAGTTTTTCATTTTGTTTAGTCTTATGTTAATATTATTAAAATATAAAAATACAGATTCTCTATATTAAGACATAACCTATTAACGTATATATTAGTGCTACTATAAGATTAAAAAAATTACTCGAGTAATTTAATGTTAAGGTCGAGTTAAATAATAGTTACGTCTATTATACTGCACGTCTGTACTGCTAGTCCAATTCTAAGCAATTGAGATTTTATTTAATTGTTTATTTCAGGCATATACGACTTAAAGTATTAACGTAATTAGTTAAGATAGGCAGCCACCGACAACTTAGCAAAACTCAAAAACAATTTCCACCAGTAAGCTTAAAAGGCAAGGGATTTAGCATAGGTAGCCGAAAGGTTATGGAAAAACATCTGCTCTTTGTCCAAAGCACTTGGCGAATTTCGCCTAAACTGAGTGGTTATATGGCATCGGGTAAAATATGTTTTTATTCCGGTGAGCTGCAAACTAAAGGGACTTCTCTCTTATATACAACACACAGCAATAGTTTCGATAAGCCAATAGTGGGTGGAAGGTCATCTAACAATTGCAAATACCTTATCTCCTGGGATAAAGCCTACATATTCACTTTCCCAAGTCAAAGTTAATTCAGCTTTTTGCACGCACTGCAAAGCAAATACAGCAGTCAAACTATAAACCTAGTTTGAATTCGTAATAAGGTTGCCCTTACATCCATGTATATATGGCATGGTGTATATTAATCGGTCGAATTACTTCTTGACCACAGAGCAGTTCGGTTTATTAAAACTCTTTTACCAAAATAAGTTTCGACACAATGATGGACTTGACTATTTATATATATATATAGATTTCTATGCACATACGGCCTTAGAGACAAGTCCATCGTATATATATGTAAAACCAATACCTCTTCGAAGGATGGCGCAAGAGGGTAATCAAAGAACGGGTACTCACCATTCGGTTTGAAACAAACAAGCCGCGCTCTCCTGTCACTCTCTTGCGCCATCCTGCGAAGAGATATTAGTTGTTTTAGGTGAATACGCGATGTTTACTTGGAGAATGTTAAAGAAACAAAGTTGAAGCGACCGTCTGCCTATTTATTATGCGCGTCATAAAACCATTGCCCTTTGGCAATGCTTGACTTCCGTCATCAATCAGATAAGGCTGTCATGCAAACTTACGTGACATTAGTCGTGTGGTGATGCTTTGATTATATTCGTGTAGTCCTTGACTGAGTGTTAATAGCAGTTCTGCATTTGCAAAATAGTTTAACAGTATTTATGTATTATTTTGTATGTGGCTATATCATTGGACTCTAACGAGTTAAACATAACCTACATGTTAAAAGCTTAACACGCAGGTGCGTTGACATACTATTAAATTCATATAGTCACCTATGTTCGCCAATGTTAAAGCTTGTGTTACGGTCTGTCAGTTTAGTTGTTACGACATAAGTAGCTTCAACTCAGCTACCATGGTCTACATTTTACTAAACTATTTAGGAAAATACAGAGCGCTTAACCTGTTTATTTAGTAGACATTTTTTATTTTGTGTTGTTTGTGTCATAGGCAAACTTAATTATACAAACGTAGAAGTAAGCATTAAACAAATAGACCTTGTGACCACGGCCGTATCTCTACACAATATAACAGGATGAATAACAGCATAAAACCCAGTGATATACGGCAATTATTACGGAAGGGGGAGCACAAGAACGAAGCAACGACATTTTGGGCTAAAGGTATGGTTGATTTAGTTAATTTGATTTTTGGTTCGAATTATAAAAACATTTTCTTAATTTTACCGCGTTATTAAGCGTTGTTTATGAACCATGCACATTGTATTGTAGGCTACAAGCAAGCAAATCTGGCAATTGTGCCAAGCAAATTGGCAAGGGATTTCAAAGAATTTGCGCTTGGCAATAGCGGTGCGTTACCGCTGCTCTATGTTAGTAAGGTCGGTGAGGTTTCAGCGGGCCATTTATGTAAAGATTCTGACGTTAGAACCGATGTCCCTGCGTACCAAGTGGTGGAAAAGGGCACGAAAACAAAAGTGGAAAACCTAACAGGCGAGTAGTCGTACTTAAAGTGCAAACTCAGAATTTAAACTCATCTTTATTTACCTATTTTAAAAGCAGAGTTTGAATGGTCGGACATGGTCACATTTTACTTCGGTTGTAGTTTCTCCTTTAATCAAATTCTGCTCGAAAACAAAATGCTGACGCCAAACGCGAGAAACGTTTCAATGTACCGAACGAATATAGATTGCTATGCTTGTGGTCAATTTCAATGTAAAATGATGGTTAGCATGAGAGCGATTTCAAAAGATCACCTGTCTAAACTTCATGAGATCACAGCAAAGCTGCCAGACGTGCACGGAGCGCCGATTCACTACGGAAATTCAGGTAAATTTCAAACGATTTGTGGACGAAATATTTTTCAGTCTAGAGATAATTCATGACTGGCATTTCAGGTAAAATCGGCATTTCTGACCTTCACGATTACATGGGCGATTCTACGGAATTCGGTGAAAATGATGTGCCAGTTTTTTGGTGCTGCGGTATAACCGGAATAGAATCGCTGACGACCGCGAAAATTGATCGGTGCTTTACACACTCTCCTGGAAGTATGTTTATCACCGACGTTCTCCAGGAAAAAGCTGAAATTTCGACCGACCCGAAAGACATGTGTGAAGTTGTCGAATACAGCAAGGACCTGTACAGTGCAGTATCAAAGCACACCATCGAAAAAATGGAAGCAATATATAATATTGTAAAATCAGACCCTGGAAAACGGGGTATTAAAAATCTTATTGCTGAGGGAGATTTCGTAAAAGCAACCCTTGCTCTCTCACATGCAAATAAAGTCGCGATGGTCACCGGGGCACCTGTGCATCTAACACACCAGCAACTCGATGAAACTGATGGCCTACCAGGTACATACGTTTTGTTGGTTTATATCTTATAAGCTCTAAGTACTTGCACATAAGTGCATAGAGCATACTGGTTTACGCACATATAGAAGTAAGTATTGAATTTAATTGGACTATTCTTGTGGGGATGGGCATGTCTCTTTGTACAAAATGTTTCAAGATAAGAGAGTTAAAAATAACTGTTAAACCACACACAAACATAAGCAATCGCGGACAGGGTCAAACGCTGCGAACGCTCTCTTTACTGAAACAAACAGCTATAGTACACTTTGGTGACGTGCGTGTGTGGATATGGCCAAAACAAACATCACAAATAAACAGTGTATCCAACACTTGCATAACTATGTATACACGTTAGCTAAGGATTCGTTTACCACAAAATAATTAATTTCGTTAAATATCTCAGAATGCAGATTTACTTTATCTTAATTTTACTAATTTGATTAACAGGTGTAATCAGTCTCGCAGTAGCTCTTCAGTCGCTCGGCAAAACTGTGGATGTTCTGGCAGATGAATACAGCATTGCAGCAACCCGTAACATCATTGCGAAATGCTTAAAACTTGGGATTATTAAAAACAACCTTAATGTCGTACCCACCAGAAAATTCGAGATGTTTACTGCAGACAAGAATCCAAATTATGACGTGTTTCTTGCTACGGAACGATTAGGTCAGGCCAAAGACGGACATTTTTACTCCATGCTCGCCAAAGACCTATCCCAGTATATAGATCCTGTGGATGATACGTTCATGCAATCAACCAACCATCCTGACGTGGTGACGATAGCAATTGGTGATGGTGGTAATGAACTTGGGATGGGAAATGCTCTTGAAAATGTTGTGAAATATATTCCGAATGGTAAAAAGATCGCTTGTGTTATCTCATCTAACAATCTAATAGCTGCTGGTAAGTTGGTAACCATGTTTTTGCCTAGCTTTTCTTTTTTTGCTTTGTTTAAAATGGCATTTAACTATTTATTCTCCTTATCTCTCCAATGCAAACTGACCTCACAAAAACGGCTGTCACTAAAAATTATGACATAGGAAGTCTTAGATATTTTCTTAATTTAAAATTAAAGCAACCTACACTCAAAGCCTTCCAACATTTTACTTAAAAATTTTGAGACCATACCCCTTCGTGCATTGGCAACTTATTCTCAACAAAATAGCTATAGCAGATGCACAATCCACACATTTATTTCACAAAGCACTGCTCTTACAAAGATGCACAATCCACACCTTTATTTCACAAAGCACACTATTACAAAACTTAACAGCTAAACGAGAACTCAGACGCGAAGCGTAGCACCTGCTGCTTTCAATCAAACAAACATTGGGGAATTACCACCATTGTAGTAAAACACTGGTTCAAAAACAATGACTAAGGAACGGTACCACTCGTCACATCCTGCCGCGCATAGAGATCTTAATTGGTTAGACGCCGTCTAAACGCCTAATTCTCTTGCAGGCGTTTCAAACTGGGGATGCTATGGTCTCGCACTATCCCTGTATCTAGCAATGTCCTGTCCGGTCCACGAACGTTACGTACGCAGAGCTGTCGGATTTCCAGTTGATGTTGCTGCAATGATGAAAAACGGTCTTCCGTCTGTCGAAAGGGTAAAATTATTCTGAGTGTTGTTTTCGAAAAAGTACGAAGGATTAGTAGAATTTGCTAGAAACACTGCATGATATTGCACCCTGGACTAAATATTTTACCGAAGGAATGGTGGTGGGGTCGAAATCAATGCTAGTTGGTCTGGTAAAACCTTGCCTCTACACATCAGTGTTGTGGGTTGACTAGAAACTTTTATATAAGAATATCACGCTACAATGCTCTTAGCTCTTAGCATTGTTGGCACAAGATAAATGACGATTTATTTTATAACAACCACCAACCTCAGTGTTTTTTTCACTCCGTAGGGTAAACTACGCTATCATTATTTACCTATTGTCAATTCCCTTATAGGAAAGAGAGATACTGAATGTGACTGAAGAGTTTGGTTTTAGGGATGGTCGCAGCCCCGATACTCTTATGTCGGTTGATGGATTGCTATTTGATAAAGAACACCAGCAAGTTATCAGAGAAATGTTGAACATTGTTGGGAAAACATAAATTCATTCAGTTTCGTAGAGCGAGAGACATGATATCAAGCCAGCATATCAAAGACAGATTAGGTTTACTTAGCACTATAACTTTGGGTACATTATATATGCTATATTTCATATTTTATTGGTAGCTTAGCATATGTTTAATATTGTATTTTAACAAAGATATATGGCATATGTTTAACCCATATAAAACTGTTCTCATTAAATGAGCTTTCAGTCAAATTTCGACCATAAAAAAAATCTTGTTAGATGTGTAGAATCTCGTATAAATATTGGTTTTAATTTATTTCATTTTTAATATATTTTATGTTTTAAATGCCGTTTTATAGCGTTTAAGGTAGACTAGCGTGTTTTATTACTCTTTACGAAATTATCACCTTGAACTGGCCTTTATATTTCCTCTGTTTAAATCGTTAACATAGTTTCCCACGTAATTTCCCGTAGTTAGTAAAACGTGCAGATGTGAAACTTCTTGCACGTAAACTGTTCGAACCTCGTAAAATCCCCCTTAAATATAAACAGTAAAATATAACATACTTCAGAAAATACCTTGCATTAACCTAAAACGTGTTTCTGACTACATAGCTGACGTAAAATACAAATATATTGATCAAGAATTCAGATTTAAAATTTAAAAAAGACAGTAAGCAACGAAGAAAAATTGGCTACTAAAATAATTAGTAGGCGTTCTGTGGAAAGTGAAACTATAAACACACAGTAAAAGCACAATAAACAAGTTTGTATTACTTATCTCTCCTTAATTCCAACAAAACTCTATACTTGCGCGATGCTTTTAACATGTTCTTAGCGAACATTTAGGTACGACATACGATAGTTTCTTCTTTGTTACTCACAAAACATTCATTTTTACAGTTTGACAAAGGGTGTATTGTAGCGTACTGCACTGTGTTCTTTGTGCGGGCGACTTTGTAATGAACTCTCTGCGATAATACAACACACGAAAAGACGGTAACAAGAAAAAGGCATTATTAACGCTTCGCTGAACACGTCGCCACATAACCCCCCTCCAGAAGCGGACATAATGAGCATCAGCACTACTCCAAACTATACGAGCAACACAGTAAAATCAAATGAGGTTTAAACATAAAAACATCTGGCGAGCAACATAGTTAATCAATAAAACGAATAGGGGGTTTTACTAAACGCCCCGAGCGGGTACACATAGCCGGGGACTCGCGTTGGGGTGTATTTTGCGGTGGCAAATTATCATTGTCTGCTTTGCGTGGTCTTCCTCGTCGTGGCGGTTGTGCCACTGTGACCGGTTCTGTCATGTCCAGGTATGCTGGTTTCACACGATCTATGCTGACCACTTCATGACGTTCTCCTATCTCCAGAGTAAAAGTCTTGTGGCTGCGGCTGAGGACACGGTACGGACCGTTGTACGGTGGCGTCAAAGGTGGACGGTGTTTGTCGTTTCGTAAGAAAACGTACAGACATGTGTCCAAAACTGGTGGTACTCTTGTGGGAACTAGACCATGGCGTGACATAGGTGTTGGTAGTAGTCGACCAACCCGTCTCTTTTACTGCTGGTAGTATTTGAGAAGGTAGCGGATCAGCTTGGCTTACACCAAAAAAATCCCCGGGAACTACTAAATTCGCTCCGTATACTAATTCCGCTGCAAGAAGCTTTCAAGTCTTCTTTAGGAGCGGTGCGGATGCCCAGCAGGACCCAGGGAAGTTCGTCCACCCAGTTTGGTCCTGTAAGCCGTGCCATGAGAGCACTCTTCATGTGACGATGAAATCGTTCAACAAGCCCGTTCCCTTGCGCGTGAAATGAGGTCGTGCGATGGAGTTGAATGCCAAGCAACCTGGTAAAAGTCGACCACAGTGCTGAGGTAAATTGTGGACCTCGGTCCGATGAAATGTTGGACGGTACCCCGAAACGAGAAATCCAGTTAAAGGCGAAAGCCCTGGCACACGTGGTTGTAGTCGCGTCTGTCATCGGAATAGCTTCCGGCCATCTTGTAAAACGATCGACCATTGTAAGCAAATATATATTGCCTTGTGAGGGTGCCAAGGGGCCAACGATTATCAATGTTCACGTGGCTAAAACGTGATTGGCACAGTGGGTATTGCTCCAGCGGAGCGCGCACATGCTGGTGGATTTTGGCTTTCTGGCAGCTAACACCATTGTTTTGCCCACAAACCGACCCTGTCGATGTAAACCGTGCCAGACAAATTTAGAAGAAATGAGCTTACGTGTTGCCCGGATAGACGGGTGTGACAGATTGTGAACAATATCGAATATTTTCTTCTGCCAGGACTTCGGGATCACAGGACGTGGCGTTCCTGTCGATACATCGCAGAGAATCGTAGTTCCAGACGAATCAAGTTGGATGTCTTTAAGTTTCAGGTTCGTGAGCGCTGTGCGATAGGCTTGGACCTCCGGGTCCCAGCTGGGCAGCCGCGAGCGATGCGTAATCCATGTCAAGCTGCAATTGCGTGGCATTAATCGAAATGCGAGAGAGGGCGTCAGCAGCTTGATTGCGTTTGCCATCGATGTGACGTACGTCCGTTGTGTACTCTGAGATGGCAGCTAATTGACGTTGTTGTCTCGCTGACCATGGACTTGATGTCTTGAAAAAGGCAAATGTAAGTGGTTTGTGGTCGGTGTAAGCCGTGAAACTGCGACCTTCAAGAAAATAGCGAAAGTGTCGTATCGCTAGGTGCAAGGCGAGTAATTCCCTGTCAAACGCACTGTATTTAAGTTCCGGGGGGACGTAAGCGTTTGCTAAAAAACGCCAGGGGTCGCCATGCGCCGTCCATAAATTGTTGCAGAACAGCGCCGATGGCGTGCTGCGAGGCATCGGTGGTTAGACCAGTGGGTGCCTGATGCAATGGATGGTGCAGGAGCGTGGCGTTCGCTAAAGCGGTTTTCGCTTCTTCGAAAGCTGAAACCAATGCCTCGTTCCAAACCAGTTTTTTAGGTTTTCCAGACAATGACTCGTAAATAGGAGACATGATACGTGCTGCACAAGGTATAAAGCGGTGGTAGAAATTAATCATACCTGCGAATTGTTGAAGCTCTTTGATCGTCGATGGGCGGGGAAACAACTGAATGGCTGCCACTTTCTCTGGCAGCGGTCGAGCACCTTGCTGGTTCACTCGGTGTCCCAGAAAATCAATTTGTGAGACTCCGAATTGACACTTGCCTACATTCACAACCAGATCGTGGTCTGCAAGCTGCTGGAAAAGTTGTCGTAAATGGTCTAGGTGTTCGGAGGTTGACTTGCTTGCTACCAGAATATCGTCAAGGTAAACATATACAAAATCTAACGATTGGCAGACGGTGTCCATCAGGCGCTGAAATGTCTGTGCCGCGTTTTTTAATCCGAAAGGCATTCGTACAAATTCATAACACCCGAAGGGCGTAATCACACTGGTCTTCGGAATATCCTCTGGCGCAATGGGAACCTGGTGGTATCCTCGAATCAAATCAATTTTAGAGAAAATGCAAGATCCAGCCAAACGGGCCGAAAAATCTTGAATGTGGGGAATGGCATAGCGATCCGGTTGCGTGGCTGCATTAAGCCGCCTGTAGTCTCCGCAGGGTCTCCACTCACCGGAAGATTTAGGAACCATGTGCAGTGGTGATGCCCATGGACTGGACGACCTTCGAATGATTCCCATATTTAACATGTTACGGAACTCTTCCTTGGCCACGGCGAGCTTCTCGGGGTGCAGTCGCCGAGCACGTGAATGTACAGGCGGACCGCTGGTAATAATGTGGTGCTCAACTCCATGCTTGGGTAATGTCGATTGGGAGAAATGAGGCGTTGTAACTGCGGGGAATTCAGCCAGCAACTGGGCATACACAGATTTGCCCGATGAAACCGCGTTGAGACGTGGTGCTGATTGGCACGTCGTGCCGATTGGGGTGCTGGCAAACGTTTCTGTATTGATTAGGCGTCGGCGCTTGATATCCACTAACAAGGCATTTGCCCTTAAGAAATCGGCACCAAGTAGCGGTCGAGATACGTCAGCTAAAACAAATTTCCAATTGAATTTACCGGGGGGTAGATCCAATGATTCCAATCGTGAACCGTATGTACGAATATTGCTGCCATTAGCCGCTAGGAGGTTTTTTCCGGGTTTGTTGGTGCGACGTTCAAGTCCTGTAGGGGGAAGAACGCTGATTTCGGCTCCCGTATCAACCAGCAAATTGCGACCTGACAATCTATCCCAAACGTAGAAAAGGCTGCGTTCTGTGCCGGCCGTCGCAGCAGCTATGGACGGTCGGCTCTGCAGTTTCCCTGAAACGCACAAGGAGGGCGACATTGACGCGCTTTGTTTCCGAAACTACGGTGAAAGAAGCAGATGGCGTCAGTGTCGATTTCTCTGGCTGGTTGTGGGCGAAACCTACGGCTTTGTACTTTCGAAATGAAGATGTCCACGTCCTCTCGGCCTGCCAATAATAATTCGTCAGCCTGCCTTGCTAAATTGCGATTATCGACAAAATCCTGAGAAGCTAGGACCGTTCTTATGTTGGCAGGCATACGTTCTAAGAATAACTCCCGGAAAAGGAAGCATTCCTTCTCCTTACCCAGCAGGGCCAGCATTTCATCCATGAGTGAGGATGGCATTCGGTCACCCAAGGGGCGGCATGTGGAGCAGTCGCTTTGCTCTCTGTGACTGCGTCAGGCAGAAAACACTGATCAATCGCTCTTTGATTGCCTGATACTTTTCTTTTTCGGGCGGATTTTCAAGTAAATCAAGCAGGCGGCATGCCGTACTTTGGTCCAACGCCGCTACGACATGAAAATATTTTGTCTGATCTGCCGAGATGTTCTTTAGAGCAAATTGCGCCTCCGTTTGTTGAAACCATACTCGTGGCTGGCCTGTCCAGAACGTGGGCAGTTTAAGGGCTACGGCGTTTTCCTGTTCTAGGCTCATAATATAATTCATTCAGAAAATAATCGTTTCTGAAACGTCGAGGGTCACCAATGTAGCGTACTGCACTGTGTTCTTTGTGCGGGCGACTTTGTAATGAACTCTCTGCGATAATACAACACACGAAAAGACGGTAACAAGAAAAAGGCATTATTAACGCTTCGCTGAACACGTCGCCACAGTATAACACTGTACGTAACTACGTCCATTTACACAGTAAACACACACCTTTTTTAAAAAAGTATCGACAATATGCATTTACATATTGTATTTCCGTATTTGTTCTAATAGATATCCTATTTCCAGAAACAAATACTTAAATAAGAAATATATCAAATTTATTTCACTAGTCAAATTCTCGGCCTGAGGATCAATCGATAAAGGCATGGGCGGTCTGGCAGACAAAAGATTGAGAAAGGGGAACTGAACCTTATAGCGAATAATTGTTAACGTTCATTTCTGAAAGTCATAGTATTTAAATAATTGTTTTGCAGATTAAGAATGGGTGTAATTCAATAATGTTGGTACGGTTGAAGCAGCATGTACAAGGCTGCCCTTTTTTTCAATGTGCAGAGTTATGAATGTTTAGCTTAATGGGGTCGCGGAACTGGAAAATTATATTCTAGCCCGGACCTAATATGTACCAACAACCCACCTTTTGCCGGTATAGAATTTAAGCCAGGTCGGGTAGCAAATAAATTTCAGGGGGTATAATAAGTGATATAACTTCATGCCAAGAGAAATGTTTTAGGATATGTTCTACTATTATCGCGTGGGTTTTATACATAGACAAGAAATTCGCCGATGAACGTTGAACTAAGACGCTAACGGAAAACGACAACAGAAGTCGATTAACTTAGCTTTATTCAACGTTAATAAGCAGGCTATTTCTGCAATAATGGAAAACCTAGTTTAAAACAAACACAGCACAACATAACGGTAACTGGCAAAGCAAGGGCAAAACACAAGGACCTAAATAGCAACGAAACGCGCGTTGATTAACTAAGAATGAAGGCGAAACGATTATTACTAAAACACAGGAGAACTAAGGAGAGGGACGTGACGTAATATCACTTCAAACGTCGTCACCTTTCCGCTTTATTGAATCTGTAGGTTTTTTGGAAATATTGCGTCTGAGATAACTGCACTCACTTCACGGAAAGTTTTTTTATTCTTGGTTACGGTTAAATATACAAAAATATACGCAGTTTAACTTAACTAATTTTGGCGATTCGGCCCATACAGGAAAGAAGCCCACAACGGTTCGGCTACCTTAGCATATTGCCAACTTTAACTGTAATGTTAACTATCGATTTTATATCCAAGTGACTGCTAGTAAAAGACCAGAGAGTGTCAGCAACGTTTTAACCACCACTATATTTTGAAAGCCCGTTGTAGCCAAAAGGCTAAAAGAGTTTTGGCCGTTTTAACCCCCCTCCCTCTTTTTCAGTAAGTATCTTAAGCACGAGATTTAGCTATGAGTCAGCGCCACATAGTTTTAAATTTTTAATTATACAGTACGTCGGTAGCAACAGTAGCCGAAAAAACACCCTCACAAGCTAGGCCAATGTTTAATAGTGCCGCTAGTTATTCGATAACTTGGCTTGACTATAAATTATGAATGTAAGCTCAGCTAGGGCCAAATTGTATTACATAGGGCATAAACTTCCTTCATTTCAAAAGTTTAATACAAATTAAAATTATTTGTATCGGATTTAATTTGGGTTATTCCCGTTTTACTGCTTTGTTTGAAACCAATTTGTCAACAAACTTGCACTGGGGTAGAATAAGTCAACCGTGACGCAGACGACTCTGGGCTGCGGTTCCTGCGGTTCTCGCTCACTAAGAGATAGAATTTGTCCTATTGTTAAATTGAAGTCATTACGGTTTTCGTTTCACAGGCGAGCAAAAATACTATAAATGAGTCGATTAGACGTAACAAAATGCCATTTTCATCAGGAATTGCGCAAAATCTGCTTCTTACGATATTTAGGAGTTTTTGAAAGCGAACGGTTGTTACATTTTCCGCAGTAGATTTGTGCCATATGTTTTAATATTAATTATATTTGTATAGCAGTAAGGTTCACGAGTTAAAGTAGCCCATTGTGTAAAATATTTTAAAAACCGGTAGTTTTTTTGGTAGTAACTTAACGTAAAAGTGGAATACAAGTTTAAGTTGGGAGAACGTCTTGGTATTGCTGCAGTTGGGGTTTTTTGTAACGAGGCCTTTTGTGCTGCGTCTGTCGGTCTGGTATAAACATGCCACGAAAAGACGAAATGGTGCTAGAATAAGTCAGGCGTGACCCGTACGACACTCTCCTTCCTTTCTCGCGCATTAAAGAGATGTATTGTGCATTTTATCTATCTCCTTATTTTGCCTCCTATCTCCTTATTGTTTCGTGTCTGTGTATAGAAAGTAAGTAGTTTTATGTTTTGCATTCCTTGCCCGATGAAGGGCAATAAATGCAGTCTTTGACTTATGCACACCTAAACTTTTAACCGTAAAATAACATCTAGATTACACTAGATTATAAATTTGATATTTGTATTTGACTTGACTTAATATTTAACTTTATAAACTTGGACTGAACGACTTACACAACCAATAACAACACTGACCCATAGTTCTGGTTGCCATGGAACAACCAACCAAACATTTTTATGGTTTACCTCAAGTACTTTTTATATGTTTAGTTAATGGGTTTTAATGTTGATTAAACTTTATGAAACATCCACATTTAGCTTTAATCTAATTCGGTAGGATAAATTAATAATTATTACATAACACAAAATTTGTCAATAATGCTAATCATACATATATTTTGGAAACAAACTTTTCAACAGCAATGAGGTATTAGTAATTGAAAATGCTAAGTTTAAATGTGTATACGTACATCTGTCTAAGATATTAAGTTTGCTATATCTTTAACAAAACGCGAGGAGTACGCTGTTGTATGTGTGGTGACTGAAGAAAAGCGGAATGTGTCGTCCATGGCTTTGCTCGTCTAGTCTGCATTCCTGCGCCCTCTTGGCAGCGTTTAGTACTAGAAAGGAAAGGAAATTATTCAGCTGTTAGGCAGTGTCAAACAACAGCTGTAGAACATTTAATTATACCTATTTGTGCCTTAGAAATTAGGAACCAAAATAGTTTACGATACAGTTTGCAATTTGGTTAATTTTTCTATCTGCCAAAATCTACAAAAAAATAATTTATCTATATAAGCCCAAGGCGGTCTTCTTAGTGTTTTTGTCGGTGTAAGGTTTGTTAGTTGCAGAATCGGTTTAGGCTATAGTATAAGCCGTTCTCGCTATCTGCAAGGCCTAATGAAAAAGGCTGCCACACAAAATCGATGTAGGCTTCAGGTGACTTTTGCATAATTTATGATAGTTTAAACATAACCATTTCTTTTTCCTTTTTAATGCACAATTCTACTACAAAGGCGTACAAGTATTGAGGTTTTTTTATAGAGAATGTAGCAAATTGTAGCTATGTAAATTTAGAAACGCATACAATTATATATATTACAGAGTAAATATCAATTTAGGGCCCTACAAATACATACAAATCGAAAACCTTTTCTAAGTAAATCAAATATGCACGGCACAAACACACACTTACAAACATGAACAACTACTTTTCCCCTTAAATCCGCCAATGTCACGTTTATAAAGCAGGTAGCTGAACATATCGATCGTCGATGAAAAAATGTCGGCTTCAAAGTAGCCCGTGACTAGACGTCAATGTTTCTTTTTCAAGCAATTTTCGACGCCCACTAACCGGTCCCTCTATTTTGTACAGGTCCGCTAGGTCCACTAGGTCCGCTACGTCCAAGCTAGGTCCGCTAGAGTTAGTTTTAAACATGGGGTTGGAGTTAGAGTTAGTTCTGGGGTTGAGATTAGTGTTTGGGACAGGGTTTAAATTGGTGTTTAGGGCATGGCACTGGACCTAGCGGACCTAGCGCTGGACCTAGCGGACCTACAGGGCAAGTATAGGAGTCCACAGGGCAAGTATAGGAGTTTGTTTGGGGAAAAACCTAAACCTCATATATAGTACGCATCCCTAACTTGAGTTACAAAAAAAGAGCAAAATATTTCTTCAAACAAAAACATTTATTCAAAGATTTATTCAAATCCTACAAATTCAATGTCACTTTTAGCATTAAATATCTGGTCCATTTGTTCGTTCGTAAGTATGTCAACAACTCGAACGGGAGAAAAAGGTAAAAGTAGAATTAATCGTATTATCGAGAACCTTCCAGAATACAATCGTAAATGATGCAATACAATCGTAAAGGATGCAACATGCAATATCGTTACACCATTCAATATGGCGATGTCCGCGATCGAATTTAGCGATTGGGTTGACGCTTCCGGAAATATGTTTTTTTAACCTCATGTATAGTACGCACTAGGGATTTTGATCTTAAAATTTCCGGAAAAAATGCGGAACATACTCGAAGATTTACGGTACCACCATATCAAAAAGTGCATTACAACACAAAATTGTATGACTTGCATTAATTTGAAAAATAACTAAAACACTTTATGTCTTTACCATGTACGAATTATAGATGATTCATTCCACAAAGTTTTAAGAATATAATTAGACATATAGATGGAAAATATTAATGCTTAAGGTTGATATAAGTTTTAGGTTTTTTGGTCTATTATTAAAATTAATAAACAAATATCTTGAAACATGGCACTCCTTATCTCGCCAATGCAAACTGACGCCACAAAATGGCTGACACTCAAAATCCTGCCACAGGAGGTCTTAGATTTTTTTTAATTTAAAACTGAAACATTCATCTTCAACCCACTCACCTTAAAGTTTATATTTAAAAATTTTGAGCTGGGAAACAAAACAGGTATGAGATGAACAATCAACACCTTTATTTACTCCTCCAGTTTTACAAAGCTTCACAGCTAAAAGAGAGCCTTGCACATGCTACTTTTAACCAAAAAAACATTGGAAAATAACCAATATTTTTACTCAGCAAAACACTCATTTAAATAAAATAGGATAGGATAGGATAGGATATTAATTTTTATCCCCGTGAATGGGAAAACCAAGGGGGTTAACACACGGGCAATCGTCAGATCACCTCGCGCCCATCGTCGGGTTACCGAAGTTATTGCAGTGTATTGTATATGATAGACACGTTCCTTCAATTTGGTAGAACCCATTAATCCGCTAGGTTCAGGCAATGTCCGTAAAGTGCCTTGCCCAAGGACACAACCGGCTAGCTAGCGACCAGTTTCGCACCTTCAACATTTTGATTGAAAGACGACGCACTTAACCGTTAGACCAACGGGCCGGACAAAATTACTAGGAGAATACCACGCGTCAGTTCCGGTCGCACACAGAGGTATATTAATTGGATATTTGCCATAATGAGCAAGGTACTAAAAAGATACCGCATTGCTGCAATAAACATTCTATCTTATACTAATTTAACAAGTAGAAGAAGTTAACAATTGGTTGTCACCCTCTAGTTTTGTACAGATAAATATTTCTTTAAGATTAGATACAATGGCTGCAGTGGCTAATCAAACAGCTGTAATTATGAACGTTCCAGTACCTGTACAATCTCCAAAGCTGAAGAAATACCAGAAAATCATGCTTGGCCTTAGCGTGAGTATACATCATCAGTACGATTACACAATGTGTTAGTTTTTAAAAAAAATACAACATTTTATTTGTTGGTGATTATTTAGGAAACGCTCCAATCTAAAAAAAACATATAATTTTGCAAAGTTAATCATAATTAAAGTAATAATAAATGTACTTTTATTAATAGATCACCGAAATTGTCTTGGGAGTGATAAGCATATTGCTGGGCATCGTGGTTCTTTCGTTGAATGGTTATTCTTACCACAGCATGCCTTTTAATTCAAATGGTGCTGCGGAAGGAATATGGTGTGGAATTTGGGTAAGGTTTCTTTTGATCGTGACCCATTTAACTCACATTTTTTATTTCATAAGCAAAAACTGCCCGTGTTGTATAAGAAATTGCATATAGATTAACATTACAGTTTGTACAGAGAAGGTCACATCGCTCAGCATTAGTAATAAAAATTATAGTAAAAGATCTGTAGGTGGATGTAATAAATTGTGACATTGCAGACCTCGGTTGCAGGGATTCTTGGCATCGTAGCATCTCGTACCAGTAGACAACCATGTGTGGTAAGTTGTTTTTCAACCGCGGTTTAAAATATTACGGCCACTTCGACGTTGCTGTAATCTACGAGTTTTTACTGACATGACGTATGGCTCGATGTATAATTTTCCGTCGTAATTCCCACAAAATCAACAGGTCACAAAATATTGCCTGCCATATCCTACCAGTCACTATAAAAGACATGTGTGGCCTTTTTTTCATAATCTCGAAAACTCAATATATTTTTTTATAAAGTGAAGTTATATAAACACCAAAATAAAGAAAATTTGTATTGCAGTTTTGAAATTTCCTTTTTTTCATAATAATTTACCTGTTATAATCTATATATGTATATATATATATATATATATATATATATATATATATACAGTTTGACAAATTGGCAAGTTTCCTTATTTTTTATTTGTAAGTTTTTTTCAAATTACGTATTTTGAAAACTTAACCTGGTCTGGAACTGCCCCCCCCCACACACACACAATTGTTGCGCAAGCTGTCTTAGTCATAACACTTATACGCTAATTCGTCAGAATTAAAATAAACACCTTTGGATCTATTATGTGGGGATCTCGCCTAAGATATTGCATCCCCAGATTAACTGCCACATGGGCTTCGCCATCACTGCCGCCGTTTTTGCAACCTCTCAAGTTTTTGCTTCGTCCGTTCTTGCCATTTATTATCAAGTACGTTTTTTTAGATAGAATACCTATGTTTTCGTGAAAACGCCTGGGGTGTGTGTAAATACGAATTGTTGTTAATTTATATTAATATTCGTTTGCCATTTTTCAAAACTGGGGCAAAAAATGAATAAACTAAAAAAATAGGTTTGGCGGCCGCGTCCGCTTTATTCATTAATTTATATCCCTTTTTACTGACGTGTTCTAAAGACTGTTAGTTTTGCCGTTATTTTCCGTTCCTATATCGTGATTATATTCGTTTGCCATTTTTCAAAACTGGGGCAAAACATGAATAAACTAAACTAAACTAACTACCTTATGTAAGCAATCAAGTAACACCAGGTATAACAGTGTTTTAATTTAAATGACTGCTTTAAAGGAAGTTACAACAGCATCAATTTGGATGGTGAATTTTTACAGTGTTTGTAAATTTGTTAGGCCACTGGTTTTAACCCATTTTTACCTGACCAACTTCGAATCGTGATAGTCTCTTCATTGGCTATATAATATATAGAGTACCTAACACGGTGGCAAGGGCCTGTTTATTCACTAATTGGGTGGGTCAAAAGTGTTGTGCAATTATCATGCAATCCTATAGCTTGTGGCTGATTTTGTCCAAAAACTTGTGGCTGCTTTTGTCCAAAGAGCTACCGATGACTTCATGATGCAGTGGTTCGCCTTTGCTAACACGAAACCGTAGAGCTTTTATATAATCGAGTCCCTTTGTCGATCGTCTCATAGGGTAACAGCGTTTAGTTATTGAATATATCTTAAAAAAGATATTAACAATGTAAATTTACAGACCTCAGTTCAAATAAGTTTGGCAATTCTTATAGCTCTTGTTGGGTTTAGCGCCCTAATCATCTGCATTGTAAGCGCCTGCTATTGTTGCACTCTCTATATGGCTCTTACTGGTGGTCCAGGTTGTTGTGGAAAAGGTTGCTGTGGGGACGAGGTATGTTTAACTGATTTATGTATTTATAAAATAGAAAGGCGCGTTATACAGCTAGCTTACCGGTACTATTGCAATAAGATAAAGTTAAGAGATTCTATTTTGTTCTGATCAAACCGCAACAAATGCGGACATTAACGACAAACAAAAACAATGGTTGATTTTTTTGCATTTGTTGGCTGATGGCCGAACCCTTAATCGACGATTTGTTTTAAGATAATGACACAAACAGTGGGACAGAACGTGGTTTACGTACAGCAACCAAACAACCAGATGCCTTACTACCCCATAGCACAGCAACCACAAACCGTTGTTCAAGGTCCAGGTACATCTTGCAAAAATGGTGACATCATATTCGCAATGCGCCTTTTAAATATTAATTTCTTGTGTTTAGATGGTCAGCAGTATGCTACAACCGCCTACCAACCTGCCGCCGGGATGGTTGTGCAAAACTCTAAAACCTCTGCTGTGCCCCAAGAGAACGCAACCTTCCCGCCACAACAAACAGTCGTCGACGGATCGGGTTACGCAAACGCTGCAGAGCAAAAGCAAGCCGAGTCCACTGCGCTGAACCCACCGGCGTATAGCAACTGAAATTATCAACCCAGTCACCGTTCAAGATCTGTATATACGTTTTATGCCTAAAATTCGAAACAACTTACATCGGTTAAGCGGTGATATGTGTCGTGGCATCTAATAACCAGATGGCGTATTGACATTTGAAGTGTCCTAATATTTAATAACAACTGGTTGTTTTAGTATCTTCACAATATCGACGTATGGTATTTTGCTTATCAAGTCTAAACCCCCAACCCACCTAACACCGCAACCTTCTACCCATGTCCCACAAAACCAACTTTAAACCCACTCCAATGAAAGTCTTACGGCAACACACTATAACTTTCCCATACTTTAATCCACTTTACACCAACGACATAATCGTCCAACCTCCACTCTTTCGAATAAGACTACCTGTGGTTTGGTTAGATTTATTTAAGGGTAATGATATCTAAAATGTGGGCAAGATATGACAATTTGTCGATGTATTTGTTTTAAAATAAGAGGGCATTGCTGAATGGATAGGATAATGTAGGATATTTACGTGTATATCGGTGAATGGAATAACGCAATGGGCTGTATTGCGTGAAGGAGCGTTTTTACCCAGTATTCGTTTACCTCGCGCCCACTGTCTAGGAATCTAATACAGTGTGTTGTGTATGATTAAGCCCTTTTTTTAATTTTCGTAAAAATGACAGCGATTTGGCTTTCCCAAGAACACAACCGGCTAAGGACTTGCGACGAATCTGTTAAAAAACACAACTTACACCACGGCCCAACACATTAACCACAAAGAGCCAACTATACCCCATAATACCTCACCATAACCTAATAAGCAACTTATTGTTAACTCATTGCCTCTAAGCTTACTTTAAATGTATGTTACACAATTTTCTCGAGTAAAAAATCACTTTTCATTTTTTGTCACCCCGTTTGCGCCATTACAGCAAGTAAAATACATTTGTTAGCATCGTTGTTTGCACTGCATCTATCACGTCATTGAAATGTATCACATTTAATATCCGTTCCAAAAAGCATGCTGAATGTGTTTGTTATGTAAAATATACATTACTGACATAAATTGTAAAGTAGTGTGATATTAGGCACATTTATAAAAGGCGCTATGTTAATTATTGAACAAATATGCCGATTGTTATGTTTCTCAATAATTAACACTAAGTGGAAAATGTTTCGGGGATCTTTTAAATCCAACTATATTATCTCTGAATAAAAATTTAACGTTTAACGTAATAAAAATTTAAGAAAGGCCAGCGAATACAAATTTCCTCTAAATTAAAAAAATGTATTTTTTATGAATGTAAGACAAGTGTTGCCACATGATTACCCCGTGTCCACCGTCGGGTTACCGAAGTTTTTGTAGTATATTGAGGATTTGCGAGGGACCTACATAGTGTCTTACTTCTGCTCGCATCTATATTGCCAGCACCCGTAATTAAAGCATGTTGGTTATCTGTAAATTTCGTAATTTAGATAAATTCCAAAACTACAAACGAAAACAATGCATATTGTTACACGTTTTAATTATTTCTGCAAGATTATTCTGTTTAACTCGAGACCATACTTTGCCTTTAAAAAAAAACGTTAACGTCGAATCACAAGGCATCGGACCTACATGACAATATGCCATATACCGGTATGGAATTTTATAAATGGAATTTTCCCGGAGAAGGTTAAAATATAGTTTTGAAACATAACGCATATTTTTGTTTTTAAATAAATTCTTTATTATATTTAAAATAAAGCAGTGAAAACGCACAATTTCTTGATTATGAGTTTATTTAAATATTTTGTATTACATTTACAAGCGGTTTAGGTAAATATTTTACGCAGTAAGGCAACTGGACATTGAGTATGCCGTTGCACCATGCAGCTCCATTTTGTCGATTGTCATCGCCATTACTTGATCACGTGGGCAAAGGCAGCGGCGAGAAACGTCATAAATCTCTGATTGATTTAAAACTCGAGGCCAAATGATTGGGCTTACGATCTGCCCACTGTATTAAACAATAAAGCGCATGAACACAAGTCAGTGATATTAACATTTATTTAATCATACAATTGGTATTGTGAGTTCAGTTTTATCTAATGGAATAACTCAAACGCTATATTACCAGATAACCAAATATTAAAGAAATAAAAATGGCTTATTTTATAACCTGAATTATCCTGGCTTACCTGAATGATTGTGAAACTTCAAAACCACCTGCGTTAACTCGGTCCTGTTCCTGGCCGAAAATCATGGATCCTCCACCTCGCAATATTGCGACATTGTAGGGAAAACTGCCTACGCTTGTACCATTGATGTACAATCCAACTTGTGATGTTTGTGTTGAAAACCAAACGCACATGTGAGTCTAAGACGTAGATAAAAACAATTGTGAATGAGTGTTTGCAAAATAGTACAGGGGATATGTCAAGATTAAAATCAATATTGAATTAACCAAACTTTCAATTGACGTGTACTACCATAAAGTGATTCTTAAAAACACAGTATTGATATCTCTTTCGAGAAACTATTTAAACAAAAAAACATTGGATCAAAATAAACCACGTTCGGCTTCTTGAAAGGAGATTTTTATTTGGATACTAGACAATTCGATAGAGAATTAAAAATCTTGGTTAATTTAAAAATATTTTTAGAAATTCTTACCCATTTGTTGGTCAGTGTAGGACTCGAAAATATTTTAACTCTGGCGTTAGTCAAGTAGAAGTCGATTCGTGTTGAACCTTCCAGCATTATGACCATTTCATTATTCGTGGAATCACTAGTTGCGTAACTTAGCAAACAGTCGTTGCTAAAGCTAGAGGTTCGAAACCACATACATATAGTTGTTTCAGCCAGACGTGGCACATATGAACGATATCGGATGTAATCCGTTACTTGATTCGCACGGGGGAAATTATAAACAACACTCGGGCAACCTTTGTAAAATGACAGAATTAAGTGGCTAAAACAGTATGTGATAAAACACGAACGAATCATAGCCAATATTTAATAATCACCAAAAATTCTCACTAAATTTTTATCCAATATTGGTTTAAATAAATGTGAAACAGGTTGTTGATAGTAACCACGCATTGCGAGGAAAACAACTGGAAAGATGAGGTTGCAGTAGTTGATGTTGACTTCAAAACTAAGTTTTATCCATACTAAGTTTTAACACACCTGACGTAAGCCTTGATTGGCCCCAACATAATTAGGCGTGTGTACAAAAGTCTTAACACATTGTAATACCAAGAAATTCAATTTGCCGGCATTACGAATTTAGTAAATTGGTTATTTTCGTGTCCGTATACCATCTCTTAACATATCTGAATTAAATCAAGCTATTTTGTGTGAAATAAACTGTAAAAGCATATAGCTAAACATTTACCGTATTTTAGTTGTTGAATTTCATGTTCTTGCCTCTCCAACTCTGCATTACAGCGACACACAGTTTCTGCATTTCGTTGGTAATTATTAAGTCGTTGCCACTTTACATCGAAAGGTTTAAAATACCTGCTGCTGGCCCATTAGCTCCCCTGCTGCCCTTTTCACCTTTCGGTCCAGCTTTTCCTCTGTTTCCAGAAGAACTCCCGGTAAATTGGGAAAACGCCCCTGTGGAAAGTTGAAACATGCCATATTATATACTGTTGTTTAAAATAGCACAAATAAACAAAAATGTTAAAGCTACTAGAAGCCATCTGCTTCGAATATTACGAGAAAAACTTTTACTATTAAATATTAATTATAAAATAATAAAGGTTTTGAATTACCGCCAATGTCCCCAGTTAGCGAAGAAAAGCTTGAAACAGGAGCGCAAATCTGAACCTGATTAGGATTGGTTTGACAAGCATCACTGCCAGCTGATTTCTTGCAAAATAAAATGGGTACAAGACATATAAAAACTACAGTTCTCGGCAACATCTTAATACACCAAATTGAATGTATAACTCTGAACAAACATTGCTGCGCCTTTAATAGTAATTGCTATCTGACAACAAAAACGAATGGCCATTGTCTACAACGAATTGACATCTGATGAGAATATTAAAAATAAACCTTTGTTGATATTACAGTGACACAAACTGTTTTGTTTTCGTGTGTAATAATAAAGTCTCTTTTACGCTAATGCATCACTTGTCTTACATTTCCGTTGCTCCTACACGTTTTAAGACTTGATAAATCTACCAGTTAGCGAATTATGCTCCTTTAACTTTTCTTGGCCCATTACCAATCTCAGTTGTTTTCAACTTGGGAGGAATACCTCTCCAGGAAAGAAATATTTCATTTCAAGGGAGAAATTTTAAAAATATGTTTTTAAGATAACGACATTTGTACTGTAATGCTGTGGCCGTTTATATCAATAATATTGCCGACATTTATTCTTGTTAAAAATGTGTGTATAGGGTAGGTATTGCTGTATACTTTAGTATCTTAACCAAATTAGTATTAAAAACCTGCTAACTGCGGTGTATAGTTTTATTTTTCGTGGACGTCGGTATGACTTTCTTCTCTTTTATCAAAATGGTTTTGCTTTTTTCTTCGTAACAGAATTTTGGAAGGTCAATTAGTTTAGCTTGCACGTTTTAATTCAAAGTTCATTTTTTAGACATATTACTAATTATGGGTCCACCTACCAAAAGGAGTAATGAAATCGTAATGACACTTTGTCATTTGTTAGACAACATGATCTAAATAAGTAGAAACTAGATATGGGTGATAAATCCAGGGGATTTCCTCTGGGACGTTAAAAACCAAAGCGGTATTTTTTAACAATTTAGCTTTTTTTGGACTATCAAAAAAGCGTCATGCTATCGGGCAATTATTAAAAAAGACTTGTGTTATAATTATGACTAATAAAGTTTTTTGAAAAGATGCATAAACTGCAGTTTTACTCTCAAATAATACAATACAAAGACGCAATTATAAGTGATTTGTCCAATGACATTAAAAGGGTTGTGGAGCAAATAAAAAAACAGGTATGCATAATTACTTAATGTTTGAGAATTGGATATGCTGCTTGATTACAAAAAGAATGGACTGCCGATGAAATCGAAATTGACAATTTGGAGCATATGGCATCACTTAAAAGTTAGTTTGGGGGTATTTTCAAGAAATATCGTACGATGAACTAGATTTTGTATTATATTGGGCTACATACATACAATGCAAATATATGGTATTTTATAACGGGTTATATGTTATAAATACCTTACAATACAGATATGTTTTTAAATGACATGCTGTGCATAAATCTTGAGTGTTGTGCATCCGGCCACACGCCCGTTTAAGTTGCTTTCAGACAGTTTCAAAAGCACTGTTCTCTGTTGCTGCTATACTGTTAGCTGGTCAAAAACAAATGACGTCATTTTATAAGACCGAAAATTTGGCCGATAGCAAATGTAGCGGGAAAATTAAGCATTTACCCACCTCTGTCAATTCCAACTCTGTGTAAATGTCAACACGGCCCTAGAAATACAACTATGCGGCGTCTTTACGTCATTTATCACAAATGCAAGGAATTCTGAGTGTTATACACATCACGAGCACACTATGACATTAACCACATTTGGGATGTTTCGCATTTTTAGTGGTGGGGGAGTTTTGTATTTTATTTTTGTCATTTATTTTGTTTTGTATTGTATATTTTTTGTCACAAAAATCAGTGAAATATTACGATACGCTGTATACCGTTACATATGCATAAAATCAGTTTTTAACGTTATTCCTTAAATAAAAGATATTGTTTGGATATTGTGTTGGTGCTATTGTAGTGTGTTGATGATTTTTGTTTTAACTAAACATGGGTTTATTTCCAAAGTATTATATAAAAATGCATAATTAATCCGTGTCACTACAGATGAATACAACTGATTATCTTAAGCCACATATAAGTTATCAGTAACATTTGTGTATGGATGCTATAAAATAGGCAAATCATTGAGTACTACAATCCTAATAAGAGTGCAGTGCTTTTTATGTCACTGACAGCAAAAATCATTTACCCTACGGTAAACAAGTTTTTCTATAAATGGTGACCTAGTTACGTGGACGCAAGCAGGGCGTCCTCGGTGATTACGTCATTATGCCCACCCACATGAATTCCAACGACGACCAACTATTCCTCTGCAATTTTTTCCAAATATTAATGGAACAATATGATGTTTTAAGCGTGTTGTCATTATAAGTGTTAACTGAAAATGTACAAAAATATTGCTAAAAGATCAATTAAAAAGGTATGCATTAACCTAAATACGACTTAATTTTAAAAACAACAACCTGTCTGTTGTTTAAAGGGTTGTTTTATTTTATTTTTTAGTGGTTTGATAAAAAATAAAAATTGGCCCGGTAAAGAGATCTGTCGCTACCAACTCCAGCTGTTTAATTAGACGGTCGCTACCAATTTAAAGTTGTTATTACTTCCGGTTGTAATAGGTCGTTTCGCGTTACAAAAAATCATTTAAATTTTGTTCATTTTTTTAACAAATACAAAACTGTTGTTTTTTTTAAACACTGTTTAATAATTTTTTTCATTTAAAAATATGTTATATAATTCCAGAACTCAGTATCAGATTTTTATTCTGCTTTAATTCCAAAAAAATAAAACATTGGAAAATGGACTTTTCACAGCTTCTAATTCAGGCTCTTTGTTAATTTCAACTTTAAACAAAATGCGTATAGACCAACTCGGTTTTGGTTGTTGAAGTTGTTGCCTGACTGCATTAACTGTAGACCAGGAATGTTGCCAAAATCCAGGACCTTCAACATCTCCTTTGTTTAAAAAAAATCCAAAGCTATAAAAAATATATACCTTAAACTGTAGTTAAAATTTCATAGGATTTAATGTTCTATATATAACGAATAATTACTAAAAATGTTCGGAAAATCAATCACTATATCTGTTCTTCGATTGTTCTTAAAACTCTTTTACATATAGGATATAGCGTTATAAAACACTGTTGTTGAGCATATTTGTATCCTTTGTTCCAGTAATTAACGATTGCTTGGTATTGGACAATAATTGAAGAATCATCGTAGGGACAGTCATTAATGATCTCAAGCACATAGCCAGATTTCTTTAAATGATCCAAATGACGCCTTTCGCAATATACTAAATCGCTGTGCAAGTGAACCCGTATATGGTTGGCCAGCGCTTCTCGCTTTACCGATTCTATATGTCGACGGATGCCACACTCTTCTTCTTTAAAATTTTCAGCCCAATAAATCACTTGAACACGATCGGGCAAAATAGCGATCGGATAGAACAGTAGAAACGTGTTATTGGGTATCAGAACCTTCATAACCTCTTTTAGCTGTGTCGCAGAAAAACATCCTTTGTAGTCCTTTACCTTTAAGTATGCTCGGCGTAGTCGTGGTTCCTTTGGAATAAAATCGTCTTGCATTTCGCCATTTCGAATTTTGTGGAACACTTCACTAATGTCAGGCACACGGGGTGTCGATTTTGCAGGTTGTTTCTCTAGGCCCTTGGGTGTTGGCGTTTTATCTACTTTTTCAGAATTGCGTCTCATTGCGTCCTTCAGAGTGTCCGTAAGAAAAATGTAGCACTTTCCAAATCGTAAAGAATATCTTAAGTTTACAACCTGTTAATCTGATTAACGAAGTTCCAATTATAAACTTTTTTCTAACACCGCTATTATATACCACATTCCATTCTCCCCCACAGTCGTTTTAACTTTTTTCTCTTACACTAAAAAAAGAGAAAAACGACTCTAGGAAATACTTAACCGCTTCAAATTGGTTTAGTGTTGGAGGACAGGTGGTTTTACATCGCAAATCTGTATTCACTATAAAGAAACATCATAACAAAAACATCTAAGCCAAAGCGTTATATGATCACTAATGTTTTTCCCAGACAGATTAATGATTTTAAGCATTTGCTACAACCCTCATTTTAATTTATCGGTTTAAGACTTTCACGGGAAAATTTGAATAACAATTGAACAATAATATTATCCATTACTCCTCGAAAGTAAACAATTAAACACATATTATTACATTTTATTCTATTGTTTCCGTATGTAAAAAGAGTGTTGTTTTAATTGACGTGTTTGTAACTTACGGATGTTTGATATAAGAAGTGTCATTTTCACATTTAATCCACTCAAGATATTACGCTGTCTGTTTTCCTGGAGATCAAACAAAAAGCGATTAATCAATCATACACTTGTCTGACTTTGTAACTGTGGACTTAAAACGACTAACGGATTATAAAAGTCGTGGTGGACAAGATTATAAAAGTACAGATTTTATTCACTTTCCCGGGGTAGCTGTATTAAAACTTATGTACCAGGTGTTCAAAGGAAATACGTTTTGACCGCCCTTGCTTCTCACATACAGTATTATTATAGCAATCCAACACTTTTTTTTAATTTAAATCACGGGGGGTGGGATTTACCCGCTGGATTGACGGGCTTGTTACATGACGGGCTTGTTACTAATACCCTTTTAACGTATATTTAAATATGATTGTATACGCGATTTACCCGCTAGATTGATTAGCGGCACCAAATCAGTTGTTGTCTATAAAATGACGTCTTTTTTTCCGACCAGAGTGGGCGTGCAGCCGTTTCGCAACAATCATATTTAAATATACGTTATAAACGGTACGGTAGTGTAGCCAAATGGTTAACGCGACCGATACACATACCGTCTTACATTAAAAGGGTATTAGTAACAAGCCCGTCATAGGTTCGAAACTGTGCCCGGATAAATATTATTTCGACAAATATTAATGTTAAATATGTAGTACAAATACTGTTTAAAAAGCGATCAAGTTAGTAACTGCAAAAAGTCGTCAAACCCAACTCGTTTTTTGAGTTTGCGATACAGCAATCAGCCTGCACGGACTTTGTTACAAATCTGCAGCATAAATTTAGCTTTGGGTTATCTTTTACTTTTCTCTACGAATAGCAAAAACTATTTATTACCAAAAAGCTGAAACAACAGTAGTTATAATAATTCGGGATAAAATCACACCGTATTACATAGATACAAACAAGACACGACCGTTAACCCAGGGGAAATTAATGAAGAAATTATTTGGATAAATAGCATTTTTCTGTTTAAAATCAATATTAATACCCACAAGATCGGAAACAGTTTTTAAAACAACGGTAACGTAATGGGACTTATTTTCCAGATGAACTACGGTCGATTTCATCGAATATGATATGTTCTATACGTTTTACCCCAGGCTACTATCGTTTATTTCAATGCAATGCGACTTAAATAGGATTTTAAAATATTTTGCTGTAGTCATTTGTGCTGTAGGACGTACTCACAGTGTTCTCATTTATTAAGAGCAAACCTTATAGCATACTTTGTGCTATCTGGGTCAGTATATGAATATGGTAAGAAGGTTATTCAAATAAATTATTATGCAATGTAAAATACATATATACCTAGGACGGATTTAACAAATAGACTTTTCATCGCGATTTCCCAGACTATTTTTAATTAGATGGAACAGTCAAAAACATAATTGATCATTTATGAGATTTGACGTAAAAGTACAAACAAATATCAGTGTGGGTGGTCTGATGAAAACACATTGCACAGTGGCATTTGACTAATTAGGCAACTGTAACTGATTAACCCAGTCTAATACTGTTCCAATAAATTCTACTCACGCAAAAAAGATTCATCAGTTGTACCGATAGCAAAATAATGGGATATGGTTGTTCTTCTGTAGATGAAGTAAGTTCGGAATTCCCTTCTGCGGAAATGGAGACGGCAGCAAAAGTGCATGATGGCGCATTAAACTGTAAGTTTATATACGGTCGTTGAGCATTTCTAGGGCAAAACTACTATAATCTTTAAACATTTAACGTGTGTAGGTTTTATGGTCATTTTTGATGCCACAACTTCTAGCGTATTTATAGTTCCTTAAAGATAAAAATAAATGTCGTGTGCCCGAACGGTAACACTCTATATACTCATCGCGCTTAACATTCGGTCATATAACCGTTCAGCTTACTGTTTTATTAGAAAAAAACTTTTTTTGTCTTACAGCTCCCATTACGCTAAACGTAAAAATACCTATGTGTGGTGCGACGACAAACGCACAAGTTTACCAGCTTGATTATGAAGGCAGTTTACAAAGGCTGGATACTGTTTGCGGAATCTTACCATCGATGCAAAGCAAAAGTGATTTGACGGAAGAATTTCTATAAAATTTTACGACAAATGATAAATTTTCCCCTTATTTTTCCAATCACTTAATGCCTGTAAAGGCCAATTATTAAAACTTTGTCGTTTACGTTCCTGCTCTTGGTTTTTATTCGATGGAGATGAATAGCCACCAAATATAACACCCGGACTTTACAGACACCGTTGTACAATTAGCACAAAAATAATTTGTAATAAGATAAGACAGAATATTCATGTTTATCCCCGTGAATAGGGAAACCAAGGGGGTTACCAACACGGCAATCGACAGAACACCTTGCGCCCACCGTCGGGTTACCGGAGCTGTTACAGTGTGTTGTGTATCACGATCCTTTAATTAAGTTGAACCCAATAACCTTATGGGTTTGGGTAATATCCGTTAAGTGCCTTGCCCAACGAAAAAACCGACTAGTTTTCAATTTTGTACCTGCAAAACTTCGGCTGATAGGCGATGCACTAACACACCACACTTATCTGTAGGACTGCGTTAGAATTTTCAAAAATGGGTTAGACTTTAAGCTATGTTATTAAGGAGTGTTTTGTCAAGTAACAATAAAAGAATATCCCAAAATATGCATGTACTTGGCAAAGCACTTAGCCGATTGCCTGAGCACAGTTAATGAAGTAAGAGGATATAACCGTTCACTAATTCCAAAAGTTATAAAATGGCTGACATGCATAGTTATGGGTCCCATTTGGAAAAATGGGACACATATTGTTTTTGTCCGTTTTTTTTTTTCTTTTTTTTTTCTTTTTTTTTTCGTCAAACGCTTGACAGGCATGGCTTGTGGCAACGACATCTACCAGAAGGGTAATGAAATCGCAATAAAACTTTGTCGTTTGTTAGACCACATGGTCTAGATGTGCATAAACCAAAATTTTGCGGAATATACCCAGGGGAATTCCCCTGGGAGGTGAAAAACCAAAACGGTATCTTTTTTAAAAAAATTAGCTTTTTTGGTCATAGCGCTTGAACGGTTACTCCAATTTCAATTAGATTTGGTAAACTATAAGGGCACCAGCCACTGATATACCAATTAAAAGAAATAAAAAAATTTACCCAGGGAAATACCCTAAAATACGATTTTGTTTTCAAATCATGATTGTGACAGGCATGGGTTGTGGCACCGATATTTACCAGAAGGAGTAATGGAATTGCAATAAAACTTTGTCATTTGTTAGACAACATGGTCTAGATATGCAGAAACCAAAATTGTTGGGTAATATACCCAGGGGAATTCCCCTGGAGGGTGAAAAACCAAAAACGGTGTTTTTTTTTTAAAAAATAGCTTTTTTGGGCAGAACGCTTAAACGGCTACTCCAATTTCATTTAAATTTGGCAAACTGTAAGTGCATTAAACAAAGATATAACACTTAGAAGAATTAAAATAATTACTTGGGGAAATACCCTAAAAATAACATTTTGTTTTTAAATCATGATTGTGACAGGCATGGGTTGTGGCACCGATATCTACCAAAAGGGGTAATGGAATTAAAATGAAACTTTGTTATTTGTTAGACACCATGGTCTAGATTTGCAGAAACCAAAAGTTTGGGTAATATACCCAGTGGAATTTCCCTGGGAGGTAAAACCCAAATCAGAATTTTTTTAAATTAGCTTTTTGGGGCATAGCGCTTGAACGGCCAAAATGTTAGTTCCCTATCCGCCTTTGTACCATTGAGCAAAAAGAAAAAGGGAACATAGGAAAATACCCTAAAAATTATGATTTGTTTTTAAACCATGATTGTAACAGGCATGCTATATCGCTCGGAAATCTCGAACAAGGAGTCGCCAAAGCGGATTTTAACTGTTTGTTAGATTATCTAACAAACATCTAACTAAGATAACATAACTTAGATATGTTAAGCAGAAATTTATGTACTAAACCCAGGAAAATTCCCCGAAATAATGAAAATCTCAATCGGGCTGTTTTGGGAATTTACCTTCCCTTTACCAAAGCGCTTGACAAGAGGCTTAAATTTAAAACATTTGTGGTAAAATGTTCGTAAATCTAACACGCTTATTATTTTTTTAACTACACATGGAAAAGAAGTTTGGTTTAATAACTATGGGACCCATGCGTTTATGCTTGCAGAAACAAAACTATGGCAGTCCGGTTAAAACTTTCAGGAATGTTACATAACATGGATCTGACGTGCACATATCTGACAATAACATATATTGTGTAATGAACATTAATAACAAGATCGGATTGTTACCTTAGGGACCCATGCGTATATGCTTGCAGAAACAAACTGCTAACCCGGTGTATAAAATACAAATTGTGGTTAGGGACCCTGCTCGCATATATATAAATGTATATATATATATATATATATATCATACAAAATGTGTTTTACAAATAGTGGTTTTAAAACACGTGGTTGACACTCTCTAGTTTGTACATGTTTTGGATATGGTTCAATACCAATTATAATAAGTATCCCTGGGAAATAACATTGGTTCTGGCAATACATGTTAAATTAAGATAGCATTTTTGGAAGCTTTCTATTAATTCTAGAAGATGCGCTTAAACCTTATTACTTTACTATCGAAGTTTTCTTATAACTTATATTTTAAACACAGTGTAAATAGTTTGTTTCTGTAAGCAGAAACGAATGGATCCCTAAGTTATAGAAACCAAAGTTTTTTGTCTATGTTTAGTTAAAATGTATATTATCTTGTCAAATTCATGCATGTCAATGCAGTAGT